>JAQQSV010002049.1:0-19268 GCA_028646515.1 Pseudochirops corinnae
CCTATACATGATTGCACGCCACCATGGGGGGGGGGGGAGGGAGGGGAGAAAATCTGAAACTCAAGTGATTGTGGAACTGAATCTTGTAAATTAAAAGTAAATGAGTAAATAAATTAAAAAAAAAAAGTTCTCTCCCAGAATGCAAAATTACAGTTCAGTATGTCTGCTTGACCCATTCTTCATTCATTATAGTCTCATTTCCTTTCTCAGCATGGAACTTAATAGTCTACATATATCTTTGTTTACAATCCCGTTATATCTGGTCTTCTCTCCTGACCAGAGTAGATGCTTTACAACAGGATCCTCAAAATATATAATTTGTTAACATACATTCCATCCAAGTTTTTAGACTAATCGTTTCTAGCCAGATCCAAAGCAATCTTTTTCCTCCTACTCTTTAGTATCAGAAAGAATAAGAGAATGATGGGTAATCATAAGGAAACCTTAATAAGAGAACCTAGGCATTCCAGCAATTCCTCCTCTTTTATATCATTTTTCTTTCCTTAATAAATAGGCTAGTTTTTTTGTTCATTTGTTTTGTGCATTCCATACCTCTGTTTCATGCTACTGTTCCCCCATCTTTCCTGTTCCTTTTCCTTTCTTTTTTTTTTCTTTTCCTGCAAACATTTTGTATTGCTGTTTCAGAGACCATGAGTACATTAGCCAAGTTCACACATACGTTCTCTTCATGGTAAAGAAGAAAGAGTACTTTCCCTAGAGTCATGATAAACTGAGATTTGAATCCTGCCCATGGCTTATTCAACTTACGTGGCAATGGAGCCAAACCTTTTAACCACTTCTAGATTAATTTTCCTCATCCATAAAATGGGAACAATATCTTTAGTACCTGCCTCACAGTGTTGTTGTGAAGGATCCAATGAGATAATGTAATTAAAATCCTTTGTAAGATATGAAGTATTATGTTCATCTTAGCTATTCCCTCTTCTTTCACAGTTCCCAAAGTATAGACATAGGATGGTAGATGTAGAGCTATGGGGAACTCTCAAGTCATCTAGTTCAATGACTCTCTTTTCATAGATAAGGAATTGGAAGCTAAGGAAGGTTCGGGGTTTTCTACAGTGCCTGCCACGATGTAGGCATTTAATAAATATTTATTGATTTAGATTAAGTGATGTGCCAAGGGTCACACAGGGAATAAATATCAAAGCACGGACCTGATGCCAGGTCCTCTTACTCCAGAAAAGCTGGATTTTGTTTTTACATGAAGCCATTGCCCACTGAATTTTGAAGGAGAAATTCTAGAGAGTGAATCTAAACCTGGACAAATACAAACAGGAAGGAAGGAAATAAATACCTACTATGTGCAAGGTACTGTTCTAAGAGCTTTATAAGTATTATCTTGATCATCCCAACAACCCCTGTGGTAGGCGCTATTATTACCCCCATTTTACTCCTATTGAGGAGACTGAGGCAAACTGGTTAAATGACTTGTCCAGGATAACATGGCAATGTCAATAAAAGGACACTCTCAAGGTCTCTCTGACGAACTTTAGAATCAGTTGAGTGTCAGGAAAGATACTCAAAAAGGATCACTCAGCATGGCATGCCTGCATCAAAGAAGGCACTGTGCTTTATGAACAGAGTGGAGTTGTAGTATCTCAAAAGAAACATGAGATGTTCAAATGCAGAGATATCTACACTTCCAGTGTTCATGTGAATTATTTGTGTCTGACCTGTGGTAGAGCCATCCAAGCCCATACTGCTCTGTCAGCCATGGTCAGATGCACTGTATCTTCACGCCAACAAAGTGATGCCATTTGGGGCCTCTTTGAGAACTAAGGACAACAACCAACCAACCAATCAATCAGCCAACAACCAGGTAATAGAGGGATCTGAAATTTGCAGCCCAGTCTTCTGACTTAAAATAAAAACTTTTTTTTATTTTATAAATAAAAACAAGATTACATGGACTGAGGTTTCCTCTTTCCTTATCCTTCCTCTTGTGGTATAATGGAGAGTATGCTAGATTTGAAATTAGAAGGCCTGGGTTACTCTACCATTGACTACCAACATGACCTAAAGCAAATTCCTTAACTCGTCTGGGCCTCAGTTTCCTCATCTATAAATGAAAGTTTTAGACTAGATCTCTAACTCCCTGTTAGCAACGAGTTTTTATTCTGATTCAATTTGTTTTTCTTCATAGTTGCAAAGTTCTCCCTTCTGTAACAATGCAAAATTTCAAAAGTGGAAGGTAACCTGGATAACATTAGCACAAAGGTGAGCCAAGAATCTCCCTTTCACTCCTAACTGAAGAAATTGAGAAGTGAAAAGGGATGCAAAATTGATTTATTCTCCTTCATTTTCTTTTTCTTTTTTTTTTCCTCTTTCACATCCCCAGGACTCCCACGTTTAGAATACAGGGATGTGGAATGAAAAGGGAGCTATAATTAGTGACTTGTAACTAAAGGAGTCTTAAAATGCAAAAAGCTCCATCAATGTCAAATAACATGGGATGGGAATGAGCACAACATCTTCAAGTTAGGCTCCATGTGGAAAAAGTGCACAATTACCAAAGCATCAATTGCGTAAGTTAAACCATTCTGTATATATGATAATGCTTCAGGAATTACTTTCCTATGAAGAGCCATCATTCCCTTCAGATGAAAAGAAAACGTCAACCACAATGGAATAGTCCACACATAATAAAACCTACTCACACCTCATGCCAAACACCCAGGCAGGGGAGTGCTGTTGGCAAGCTTTCTGAGGGAAAAAAGATACATTCAGTTGTATAATTTCCTGCCTAAATAAAAGAAAGCTGCTGGGAAATACACCTTCTTTGATTTGGGGCAATGAAAAGAAACTACTGTAAAAGCCAAGGCATATTGATAGGGATTCATATTAAAGACTGATAGAAGCATCACGACAGGGTTTCATTGTTGGTAACTACCTGCCTTATGTGATTATTTCTCCGGGAAGTTCTTAGAATTTAGTGCAAGGACAAAACTCAGACAGACTACTCAGAGTCAGTTCTTCCTATTTCTGAAAAGCCAGACATCTCTATCAAAGCATTGTTCAAACTCATAATACAGAGCCACTCCAACCCCTTCCCACCAGATTCCACCACTCTGGAACTTCCATTTCTCAAATGCTCAAATGGATCTACCGTCTCTTGGATTTGGATATTCTCTTTAATATCTTGTAGTGCAACCAATGTATGTCTGCCAGTCCTGAGGGTCCCTTGTCCATGACCTCCTATAATTATAGCCTTCCTGCTATCTTCTGGCACCAAAAGGAGAGCAGTGTAGTATTAGGCCTGTTTATTTGCCATCCTTCACCCTTGCCATGTGATATCCCACCTTTTTTTCTTCCTTTTCTGAATTTTCTTAATAATAGCCTTTGTCCTTGATGAATTCTTGAAATTCTGAATTGGTTATATATTATATCTTATTCAAAACCTGATGTGCCTCTCTATATTATGCATTTTCAGTTCTTTAGATACTTTTGGAATCCATGTCTCCTATCCTATCCATGAAAAAAAAAAACACTAATAGAATGTCAGTATTAAAAATCTAGGTCTTGGTTACTGGGAGAAGTTTGTGGCCATTAAAAGAGCTTTGCCATTTCCGGTTGAATTTTTTTCGCCCAATTCCTTGTTCATTTGTACTAGCTATTCCAGATGTACACACTGATGGCCAAGGTAAAAACCTTATCTATTCAGCTGTAGCTAATATCCTCTTCTTAACTATACCCTGCCCTCACCCCCAATAGATCACCTAGCTAGTTCTCTGTAAAATGAATTGCATTCATTCATTCAGAATTTGTATTCATTTAGAATATTGTATTAATTTAGACAAGAATCTTGGATAAAGTTCATTTTTAAAAAATAAATGTATTAAGAATATGTAATGTTGGAAAGGTAACAAGGTCCTAGTGTGGGAAGTCCATGCAACCCGTCTCAAAGTTAGTGTAAAGATACTAGAGTTGTAGAGAACTCAAAGATTAGGGGACTTGCTGAAGACTACATAGTTAGTAAAGAAGGAAATAAATAAGCATTCATTAACTGTCTATATATGCCAGACACTGTGTTAAGTGTTTAACAAATACTTTCTCATTTGATCCTTAATTTTACAATTATCCCTGTTTTAAAATTGAGAAAACTGAAGTAGACAGAGGTTAAGTGACTTGCCCAGGGTCACACAGCTAGTCAGTGTCTGAGTACAAAATTTGAATTCAGGTCTTTCTGACTCCAGGTTTTTTATCCACCATAACATTTAGCTATCTATTAAGTGTTAAAGGAAGGAATTGAACCTAGATCTTCCTGATTGAAAGCATGGAATTCTATGTACTATATACCATGTTGTCTCTAACTTTCATTTTTGCTCTATGAAACAGTTTTTTTTATACAAATAAACTGTGAATGTTTCCCAAGGGGAATGTTTAAGTTACTTAAAAGAACAAACTCTTTGCAAGAACCTTAACTTCCCCCTGGACATGAGCACTTGAGTGCTAAGTATAGATAATCACAAAACAGACTTAACAGGATTCCTACCTGAATTAGGGGAAAGTTTAACTGTATTTACAAACATGTCAGGCTGCCATTGTTTTTAAAGCCGTGGAACAAAGAAATCCTCTTCCAGCTGCATACGTCGGAATTATAGTCATGATATAAGGTGGTTTCTGTGAAATTTGGGATCACTCTATATCATTTTAATTTCATCTTGGGAAAGGACCCTTCAATCCCTAACAGAATTTGGAAGACCCCAGATTTAGCTATAAGCATTGCATTAAGACTTCTTGACCTCAGTCTATGAAATTATATTTATTTTTATACACCTCTCTATGGGGCTGTTTGATCATTTTATTATTTATACATTAAAGAACATTGTTGCTAATTAATACTGTTCTAATTGTTGGTGTGGTATACTTTCTGTCTTTGAAGTTTTTTTGATCCTGTATTTAGGGAATTCCGTTTACTGTTTTACTTTGCATAGTTTGGGATTTGGGAACCTGTACTTGCAAGCAATTATTTAATTTATCTTGATATTGAAATATGTCTATTATCTCTTTTCTCCTCCAATCTCATCACTTTTCAGAGACCTAGTTCTTTTTAACAACAGTGAGATTCTCTTTACACCATGCCTTATGACCTCAATTCCTGGTAGAATGCATCTTAAAGAGAAGCAGTGTAGTGTATAGAAAATCACCCTCATAGTCAGAAAGAAGAGTTTGAGTTTCACTACTGAGTCATGCTAGCTGTGTGACTGTGGTGGAGCCTCTTAACTCCCCAGTGTCACCATAAGTTCACTAAAATATGTTGCAGAATAGTTGCCAGTCTGTATTGGAAGAGGTAATATTTTCATTGGGAGTTCCCCAGATCTGATGAATTTACAGGTCCAAGTCATACATAAAGTGTACCCTAATAAAGTGCGAAGAGTCTTCCCACTGCTGCAAATATTTAATTGCTTAACAAAAAGGGATTAGACTTATTCTGTGATCAAGGACCAATCAGTATTAGAACCTGTGGATACTGAAGGAGTTTTAAATAGGGGCAGATTTGTAGTGTAATATTGGGGGGGTGGGGGAAGGGCATTACTAACAGAAATGGAATTGACTAGTTCTAGAAATGAACATGAATTCCTCATCCTTGATGGTTTTCAAGAACAATTCTGGATTGCTCCTTATTAGGAGTGCGGTAGAGAGAATTCATGCTTAGGGTTAAATTAGACGTCCTCTGAGGACCCAATACATGATACTATGTCTATGTGTGAAACCAATAAGCTTGGGACCACCAGACTTTTTTCCTTGACCTCAGCATTTGTATGAGTAGAAAGAATGAGATATCATTGGAATGCAATATGGACTGTTACATTTAGACTAAATATTTAGTAGTTTTGATAAACCACATATTATAATTGAATCCTTTGAAAAACTGTGATTCAAGGGGTGGCTAGGTGGCGCAGTGAATAGAACAGCAGCCGTAGAGTCAGGATGTGAGTTCAAATCCGGCCTCACACACTTAACACAAAAACTAGCCATGTGACCTTGGGCAAGTCACTTAACCCCAATTGCCCTCCACAAAAAAAAAAAAAAAGAAAAGAAAAACTGTGATTTGGAGTATTAACATCACCAATACAAATATCTACATCTCCACATATTGGTAAAATTTATCAGGTCAAGTAAAATACATTGAAGAACACAATCTTTCTTTTTTGGTCTAGTATGATCCAAATCAGGTATTTTTAATGAAGATAATCCATCTCCCAAATCTATGCATTTTCACTTATTATTCTCCATGCCTGGAATTCTCTTCCTCCTTATCTCCCGTTTTTCCTGACTTTCCCAAGTCTTAGCTAATATATTTCCTTCTATGAGGAGCCTTCTCATCCAGTTCTCATTAATCTTGTCACTTTCCTTTTGAGATTACTTCTAATTTATCATATATTATATATATATATATGTATATGTATATACATATACACAATAACAGATATCTATCTATATTTAATAGATGACTACATCTATTATAGTTATAATCTATATCATATATATATATAATCTATATCAAGTATATATATATAGTTAGAAGTACAATAGATATACTTGAAACACAGTGTTATTCGTTTACTACTACTACTCCTCTGGCTGTTCCTTCTTCATCTCCTTTCTTGAATCATCATCTATACCACATTCACTGGATGGGTTTCATTCCAGGACTATGTGCTGGGCTCTCTTCTCTTTTCTTTCTATACTTTCTCAATGCCCATGGGCTCAATTTTCATCTCTACGAAGATGATTCTTACCTCTAGTCTCTTTCCTGAGTTCTTTTCCTATACCATAAGCTGCCCATTGTCCATTTTAGACAAAATGTCTCCTAGTCATTTCAAATTCAACATGTCTAAAAATAGAACTCATTTTCCCTCGCATAAACCTCCTCCTTTTTCAGCCATCACTATAAAGTGGAGGGCTCCATCAACTGTTAGTTCCTTAAGTTGATCACCATGGTGTTATTCTCTGTGGCTCACTCTCACCCTATTTATGCAATCAATTTTGTAATTTCTATCTTCACAATATATCTTGTGTCTATCTGCTTCTCTTGGCTCACACTATCTCTCTGTCTTACAAGCTAGCTGAAATCTGAGGGTAGCAACCCAAGTGCCAGCTCCAATTTGACAATGAAGGCAGATTTAGTTATTTATATATAAAAGTGACTAAATACCACCCTAATTGAGGTCCTCATCATCACCCATCTGAATGATTACAATGATTTCCTGTTTGTTCTCCTGGCCTCAAATCTTTCCCCACTCAATTCATGCTCCATCTAGTTGCTGTTCAGCTGTTTCGGTAATGCCCAAGTTTCTGTGACCCCATTTGGGATTTTTTTGGCAAAAATACTGGAGTGAATTGCCATTATCCTTCAGCTCATTTTACAGATGAGGGCTGAAGCAAATAAGATTGAGTGACTTGCCTAGGGTCACAAATTAGTAAGTATGTGAGGCTGGATTTGATCTCAAGAAGATGAGTTTTCCTGTCTCCTGGTCTGACACTCTCTTCATTGTGCCACCACGCTGGCTCTAATGTACATTTATGACTATCTCACCATCCACACCTCATCTATTAAATAAATTTCTGTATCAATAAACACATCTGTTGAGTTTAAAGCTCTTAATAACCTGGCCCTTTGTTATCTCTCCATTCTTCCTACGTTTTACTTGCTATCACACATTCTATAATTCCACTTTACTGACATATAGGCTATTTCTCCTACATGATGTTGCCATTTGTTCATACCTTTGTACCATCTGTCCTCCTCTATCAGTCTTTGGTTTTCTTCAAAAATAAGCACAAGTGACACCTTCTGCAGGAGCCTTTGCCTAATTCACCTTTTACTCAGTTGTTTCTGTCATGTTTGACTCTTTGTGACCCCATTTAGGACCTTCTTGGCAAACTAGAGTGACCTGCCACTTCTTTCTCCAGCTGATTTTACAGATGATGGAATTAAGGTAAAAAGGGCTAAGTATCTTGCTCAGGGTCACAAAACTAGTCAGTGCCTGAGGTTGAATTTTAACTTAGATCTTCCTGAACCCAGGCCAACTGCTCTATCCACTGCACCACCTAGCTGACACCAGTTGCTAGTTACCATCTTCCAACCAAATTTACCTTTGTATAAATCTTGTATATACCTATATATGCTGTCTCTCTTCTTATATTAAGCCTCTTCTCTCACTAAGAAATCCATGGGAAAAAGACAGGTCTGTCTCATGGTTAGAATTCATCGTGGGTGGATGTTACTTCTCTGTGTGTTTGGGGAGGAGTCATTTTGAGTTGGAGAGATTGGACAAGAAGATAATGTTGGAGGGGGAGACTTTGGGAATGAGTATAACTGCCTTCCCTATTTCAGTAAACTGTTTCTATGGAGTTGTCAAAGAATGACACTCAAAGCTGTTCTCTATTTCCCCAAGACTTCCCTCCAAAGCTTTGCCTTAGGAAGGAGATATACCAAGAACATAGTTCCTTGACTAACTTTGCCAACAGGGCCTTGATTGCTCCTAGATCTTTCTAGGTCCAATGATAGGTTTCTATTATACTTTCAGTTCTCCTTTTAGCTTCCCTGCAAGACTTCATGCATCTGGATGGCATCTTGTTTCTCCAGGCCTCAATTTTCTAGTTCAGTAGTTCTCAACCTTGCTAATGCCACGACCCTTTAATACTCATATGTGGGCATATCTGCATGTAGGCAGAACCACCTGGAGATGGACAGAGGACCACGGTGTCTCAGTTCCCAAGACCATCAGAAATATGTGTTTTCCAACTGCCTTAGGTGACCCCTGTGAAGCCTGTGAAAGGGTCATTTTGCCCCCAAAGGGGTCGCAACTCACAGGTTGAGAACCGGTGTTCTAGTTTGTAAAACAAAGAAATTGGACTAAATGGTCTCTGAGGTCTTGTTTACTTCTACATAGCATATTAGACAATCAATCCAGGAGTTTTGAATCTATCTTAGCTTACTGCCAGTGAATCCAATGGCTGTGCTGAAGTATAGCAAGATTTTGAGTCTTCCTTAATTAGAATTTAAACGCTAGATTTGCCTTAACTACAATGTGCATGCAGTTTTTAGTCATTTGAGATTGCTTTTAATTTGAAGATAGCATAGTGTTTTCACCTTTTAACCTTTCAGGAAGAACACACAGATTTCATAGACAGCCAAAATTATACATGATTTTGTTGTCTGTTTCATTCTGGTGTCTCATCCTAACAATTCCACTCGTATGCCCCGTACACACCTCCACCATTTTTCAGAGAAATTTAAGATTGCCTTAAATTTGAGCATACTTCATATTTTGTTGTTCTTTTTTTTTTAAAAGATGGAAACACAAGGATTTTCTTGGATAAACATTGCAACTAATGTTACTTCAAAGAAAGATGAAATAAAAACAGTCAAATGCACAAACTCTGCCATAACGTCTAAGTGATCAAGGGGTTTATAGAGAGGAATCTTAATAGAGTCAAAACTTAGATCAGGAAGAGCTTACATGTCACAAAATGATCCACTGAATTCTCAATTATAAATTATAGAAGCAGGGCACAGGAATTAGTCAATCAACTCTCATTAAAATTAAGCAGATTTGATTGGTCAGGGTTCCAAAAATGTGGGCATTTCCTATGAGGACAGGCAGAACAGACTCAGAAGTAAGAAATAAACCACGCAGGTCTTTTCCTGAAAATAACTGAAGAGATCTCCAACAGTCTCTGATAATGTATTTCCTGTTGCAGAAACACGTATCCCAAGCAGGGATCCCACAATAACTCGGTCTGTTTTAGGGATCATCATAGCCAATTCAGGTTCTATTTTCGAATATGATTCTATGACTTTAGGCATGTCCTTGGAATTGTTTATCCAGTATAATAATAACATCCCATTTTGCATAGTGCTTTATATTTTGTAAAACACATTATATTTATATTATTTGAGCCTTGTAACAACTGTATGAGGTAGGTGCTATTATCCTACAGTTAGGAAATCAGAGCTCAAAAAAGTTAAGTGACTTTGTCAGGGTCACATAGTAAGTAAGGTAGAATTTGAACCAGGTCTTTCTGACTCAAAATTCAATTCCTAATCTTTTAGAGTAATTGCTCAGGGCTGATCTATAGTCACTCTCCTAAGTGCCTCTTTCCCCCTTAGGATGACCAAAACAGAATTTTGTAATGCCTGGAAAGTTTCTATACCCTAGCAACTGAGTTTTTCCTTTATGGGTCTCATGGAAATTAAGAGTCTAAAAGGGCAGCTAGATGTTATGCTGGACAGAATGCAGAGCCTGAAGTCAGCAAGACTCATTTTCCTGAGTTCAAATCTGACCTCAGTCAGTTACTAGCTACATAACTCTGGGCCAGTCACTTTAACCCTATTTGCCTCAGTTCTTTATCTATAAAATGATCTGGAGAAGGAAATGGGCAAAACACTCTTAAGAACTTTTACAAGAAAACCTCAAATGCAAAAATGCCATGGTCTCCTTGCATTGAAATCCTTTTGGAAGCAGAATTTTTAAAGTTTCAATAAGTGGAGATGTGGCTACACAGAAAAGTCCTGTTGTCTGGGAGAAAAAGATGTATGAGATTTCATACCTTATGATAAATGAAAGTAAGTATATTTCTCTTTTGAAAAATGGTGTGAGAAATTTCTCTTTGAACCTTATAGTCCAAAGACTTAAGAAACAAAACAATTTTTACAATTTCAACATTTTTACAATCACTCTTTTCTATTTGAGGCATTGTCCTAATTCCTAAGTATACAAAGACAAATATGAAAGTAACTCTGCCCTCAAGTATCGTACATTCTGCTCTAATGAAGCTGTGTAGCTCATGTGCTATAAAGGATTAATTTTTTCAAAGAGTAACATCAATAAATTAATTAGCTCATTGTCTCATGATTTTTGATGAACAATATGTTGCTTTTTCAAGTCTATTGGCACAGTGGGACCGGGTTTCTCTGTAATAAGTATCTATTTACATAAAAAATCGGCAATGCTTTATAAAGGAATATTTTTGGTTTTCTGGAGTTTTCTCATGAGAAACCATAACAAAAGGCACATAAGGAAAATTGTGGCCACACTGCCAAATATATTTTTACAGTTCTTTATAATTTATGAGTTTTTCAATAGCCTGGATATGGAATTTAATAGTATGAATTATAAACACGTCTTCATAACTATACGCAGCATTTCAAAAGGATGCCAATATTGGTTTTTTTGTCATTAATTCAAAGAAGATTAACAGACAAAGGCCAGAAAGAAGCAATGATGAGCAGGGTAGCTTTGAAAGCTAGAGGCTGAATTTAAAATTGTTAAAGAAAAGTAAGTAGTATATGATAGCTGAAAGTTTGTGAACAATGTCCTCTTTCTGTTCTATTTTGTGTCTGTATGTATAAAATTTCAGTTTCTTAATTTCAGTATACACACACACACACACACAAACACACCCCTACTTGACAATCCCCTATCCCTTAGACAAAACAGACATTTTATAACCCCTTTGACATATTTTTACATAAATTCATGCATGTTTATATATATATATATACATATATTTATAAATTTAAATAAATATTTGTATATGTTTATATTTATATAAGGGCAGCTAGGTGGTATAGTAGATGGAATGTCAGAGCTGGATTCAGGAAGACTCCTCCTCCTGAGTTTAAATTCAGCCTTGGACACCTACAAGATATGTAACCCTGGGCTTTGGCATTTAACCCTGTTTGTCTCAGTTTCTTCATTAGTAAAATGAAGTAGAGAAGGAAATGGCAAACTGTTCCTGGATATTCATTGAGACAACCCTTATTGGGGTCAAAAAAGTTGGACATGCCTGAAAACAACTGAGCAACAGTATTTGTATGCATGTGTGCACATAATTATAATGTAATATGTAATTTAAATATATGTATACAAAATTTCAAGTGATGCCAGAGAGGCTGTAAGATATCCGTTTTGTCTAAGCAATAAGGAAATTATCCAGTATAAATTTCAAAGATATGGATATAGAGGAGCTACTTCCTTGTATTCCAAATTCAATTCAATTGAAAAAAGATTTATTAGGCTTATACTATGTACAAATTATTGCTCTGATGAATTGAGTGATGCCCCAATAAGCTGTCAAATCATCATTTGAGACATTAATGCTTACAGTTGTAAAAATGCAACAGTTTCTTTTTTTTTATTGTTTCAACTAGGGAGAAATTGATCA
Organism: Pseudochirops corinnae; assembly: GCA_028646515.1. Lineage (NCBI taxonomy): Eukaryota > Metazoa > Chordata > Mammalia > Diprotodontia > Pseudocheiridae > Pseudochirops > Pseudochirops corinnae. The sequence goes on from JAQQSV010002049.1 coordinate 12,199, forward strand.
GGACACAATATCCACCCAGAAAGTCATATGTATTTTAGTTCATGATGATGACTAATCCATTAGTCCTGAAAGATACTACTGTGATATTAAAGATAAGAACTAATCTTTTATCTAGAGAACTAATTTTTTCTCTGCCTTTCTCCCACTATGTTAACTGTGGTAGGTGGAACCCAAAGTTTGTGTTCACTGAAATAGGAATGATAACAACAGGTAACGGTTATCATGTGTTCTCAAATCTTGTAATGTACAGTATTTTGATGAGAATATTTCACCACCAAATGCCCTGACACATATATTAAATAACTTGCCTAAACATTACATGTGAAGCACTCACAGATATTTGTTTTTGCAAATACATCTCAAAGTATTTTGGTTTTATAAACATTTATGAAGACTAATTTTATACCTAATTAATTAAGGAAAAGCTGATAATAATGCCAAGTTCAGTATCATATGTTATATTACCAACTGAGGCTTCCAATTGAGTCTTACTGAACTATTAAAAGTTTTTTTTAACCTCACTTTTTTCTTAAGGACCTAACTGAACACTTAAAATGGAATTAAAAACAAATGAGAGAAAAAGGAAAAAAAAATTATTTAGAGCATAGATCACTTAGCCTCTCAGACTGCTTTTGTTTTAAAGTTTTCTCTTGATTAAAATGCCCACTATTTCCCTATCCCCCAACCCTCTAAAATCACCTTTAAAGAAGGATAAAGTTTCTTCCTTGATTTTTGCATTGTAGTCAAGAAACTCTCATCTAATTTGTTAATTCGAAATTTGTTTAGTACTGGTCCGATGTAAAAGGGAAAACATTTAATGTGCTAGAAAAATTTAACTATTTGGCCTATGTATTACTGGAAGAAAGTAGTCCACAATGGAAAGATTGGGGAGGAGGGGGTGAAGAGATACATTTTGCATGTAAAGGAGACAGAAGAAAACTTCAGGGGATAGTCACTCATTGCTTTTCCTATAAATCATTTCCCTTACACATGTGGATATGTGCATTTTTCTCCCTGTTGTCATACCCTCAGTCATAGCAATGCCTGATGTGAGGGCCACACATCGAATCCTTACTCTATAGGCTGCAATGGAGCTGCACAGTGGTACCTTTACATCTCTGCCAGCCTGGGTTATTACTGAGTTTTATAACTTTGGCTATAAATAAGGCCTTGTCATCTAAGTATTCAATTTAAATACCTCTCAGTTTTATTTTTGAACACTGGAAGTTAATAATAAATATCATCTTTGTTTTCTAATTTTTTTACTGAGTTGATTTAAATGCTCTTGACAGCTCCAATCCAATCCTCCCATCCAAGCTGACAAGCATGACATGCATCTCTGCATACAAGCTCTCAATTATGCATAATCCAATGTTTTCTAGGGTTTTAATTGAATCACTAGTCTCAAACTTGTTATTTTTAATTTACAACATTTGATTTCTGACACCGGCCCCTCTCTGTCATAAATTATGCAGGCAAGAGCTTTAGTTGTGCGGGTGATTAAAAAAAAACTAATTAGGCATGATTAAAAAAACTAAAACAGAGACCTCTTAAATATGTGCATGTTACCATGTAAAAGAGGCTTATTTCACTGGAAATGCCTCATTTTTTTTTCTAAGAGATTATGTTCAGTTTGGTACAATTTGATTGATTTTGACAGAAATGAAAGAAAATGTTGGATTTTTTTTTCTTCCTGAATATATACCAGAAATTGCATTACATGGCCCGTTGATGGGAATTTCTCCCTCAGCTCATTGAATGTAATTTTGTTAAGTGGGCAAGAAAATGAATATGAAGAAAACTCAATATAATCCAACATTTTCTTTGGCACCAACAGCAGCAAAGTTCAGACATGGCACACATAGATACAGATACATACATACATACATTTGTAAGAGCTACAATTAGTGGTATTACCCTCTTACGCCACAGTGACAGCAATGTGGGAAAATATGGGAAATGTATAACTTCACACAAAAAAAGTGAACTACACTCAGGAAAGAAGTGACTTGAGTTTAACCACAGAAGCATTGTAAGAGATCAGTTGACTGGATTACTTAGCCTTTCAATGTGACTGAAAAATTATGAAAATCAATCTCAACAGATAACATGAATCTACAAATGTTTATTACCAATACTCCTGAATAAGCTAAAACTGGCTTATTAAGGCTCACCAGGTCTAGTCTTTCTTTCCTTTCCTTCCTTCTTTCTATTCATTCTTCCTTCCTCCCTTTTTCTTCCTTACTTCCTTCCTTTTTGCCTTCCTTTCTTCTGTCCTTCCTTCCAACTTTCTTTCCTTCCTTTTTCTTCTTTCCTTCCTCCTTTCCTTCTTTTCCTCCTTCCCTCTCTTCCTTCCTTCTTCTTTCCTTCTTTTCTTTCTTTCTTCTGTCCTTCTTTCTATCCTTCTTTCTACTCTGTTCTTCCTTCCTTTCTCTCTTCTTTCTCCTTCCCTTTCTTACCTATTTCCTTCCTTCCCTCTTTCTATACCTTTTTTCTCTTCCTTTCCTTCCTTCATTGTTTCCTTCCATCCTTCCTTCCTTCCTTTCTTTCTTTCATTCTCTCTTTCTTTTTCTTCTTTCCTTTTCCCCTGAAACAAGCAGATCAAGAGAGAAAATGCAATTTTTGGTCCTTCTTCATGTAGGAATACTTGGTTCAAAATAAAGAAACACTGCCTAATAATCAGAGCTGATGTAAAGTGGAATGGGCTGCCTTAGATAAGTAGGGAATTTCCTTTCACTGAAGGAGCTCAAACAGAAGCTGGATGGTTACTTGTTGGGTATGTAATTTTAGCCAACATAATTCACTCAACATTTAGTGATGATTATGTATGGATTTGTATATGTATGTAAGTATGTATGTATGTATGTATGTATGTATGTATGTATGTATGTATATAGCACTGTGTTAGTCAGTAAGAGAGCTGATATAATTTGGTAAGACACTCCCGTTACCTTAAGGAATCTAGAATACAGCAGGAGGATAAGACAAAACCTAAATGGTTCTACTATGCAATGTTGTAGTTAAATAAGCATATTAAATTAGAGTTATTCACCTTTGAGAGCCTTTCAAACTATAAGATTATGTGATTCTCAGACGCCATTTTAATTTTTGCCACCAATCCCACTGGGTCCTGTAACCCTAATGGAGGGCTTTTCCTTCCCATCTTTAAGAAGGCGTTTTAAGAAGCTGACTATCATTGTGAGGACAGAGGGAGGAGAGGAAAAAGAAAATGGAAGTTAAAGATAAACTCAGTCCAAGCTATTTGTTCAAATGTAAGCATATACCTGTGCCAATTTCTTTATAGAGGATGTTAAATCAGTGATTTGAAAACATTTTGTTCTTTGGTGTAAGTGGATCTGTGTAGAATTTGCTCACTAAAAACAGACAAGAAATTCCAAACAAAGTAGGACTAGGTGTCCACACACCATCTATTCATGAGGTCTTTACGTTGCCTCTGTACTGCTAGGCTTCTGATGCTTCAGATTACAACATGGCCCCATGGGAACCTGCAGTCCTCCTCTGTCCCCAAGCTTTTCAGTTCTCTTTTAAGTGTTGTCTTCCACCCTTAGAATGCAAGCTACTTATAGGCAGGAGCTGTCTTTCCTTTTCTTGTATTTATATCCCCAGTTGTAAGGAGAGTGTCTGCTATCTGGTAAGCCCTTGCTTAATGAATGCTTTCTGTTTGCTTCTCCTACATTTACATTGCCATAGATCTGTCTCATCAACTTGTCCAAATGTGAGCAGTATAAATAAATGTGAAGGATCTTCTTTCCCAGTGAAAATGGAATCTGTAGACACTAACCAAGCTTTGACAAGACATATCCAGTAATAATGAAGACTTGAAAGAGACTAACTGTTCTTATGAGTTAGTACTATGCTACATCCTTACCCTGGCAAGCTTCCGATGTCAGGAAGAAATGAAATAAGTCACTACCGCATTGGATGGACCCCTTTGTTGCAAACTTAGGGGAGGATATAGACAAGAGTAATACAAGATGGCCAGATATTTGAAATTTGCCATCAACATCACTGTAGGAAATATTTAACCAATGTGACCACAGCCTAAACTGAGAATTTGAGCTTTGGAAATGTGGTTTCTAACAGCACCAAAATTTATGCAGTCAAACTCCTATCCCTGGATCTTTCCAATTTGGCTAATAAAATAAGTGGAGGAAGGGTAAATTTGTATTGGTAGCTCATTTTCTTGTTTGAAATAGCAACTTATCTCTATGTTAAAAAGTGTGTTATGTTTTGAGGTTCATTATATAATTGACAAACTGGTCTACAAACTTTCCATGCTTCTATAGATCCAGTAACGGTGCTCAAAAGCTCATGGTTCTTGACAATTTTGTGAGTATTAGCTTTATTACTTTTTTAAAAAAATTTACCATATGCCAAATACACCAAGTAAGGTAGACTCTGCCTTATGTTCTAATGAAGAAAACAATACATAAAAGAGAGCTGAAATTGGGGAGAGGGAGCTGAACACAGAAGGGCGGAATAGCTAGAGATATTGTAGAAGTGTTATGGAGACCTGGAGGCAACTCTATGGCTCATTAATTAGAAGACTGGACCTGGAGCCTAGAATACTGGATTTCAATTCAATTCCAGCCTCAGACACTTATAGATGTGTGACTTTGGGCAAGTCACTTAACTTCTGTTTGCCTTTATCCACTGGAGAAGGAAATGGCAAACTACGATTCTTTGCCCAGAAAACCATATATATGGTCCATAGGGTTACAAAGTGTCAAACACAACTGAATAACACCAACAAAAATGGAGGCCTGGAATGAAGAAATAAAAGATCAAAGTTGACTATTGCTAAAATTTCGAAAAGAATATTAAATATAGTGGTATAAGGGATCTCTAATGTGATATTAAAAAAAAAAAAAGCAATGACTTAGAAGTTCAAATTAAGCTTTGGTAATTACTGCCTGTGTGACCCAAGCAGGTCAAACCTCCAAGGGACTCAACTTCCTTATCCATAAAATGGAGGGTAAGGCTGAGAAGTCTCTTACAAACTCTTTCTCCCCGGAAACTATGATCACTATAGAGCAACATTCAATAAATCTCATGTGACATAATGCTAAAGATGAAAATGTTGAATAACATATTTGTTGTAAAATTAGTTAAACTCACAAACCTTGTCAGAATGACAATGTCTTCTTAGTCATATAATGAACAAATCAGTGATTGAAACAAAATTTTAAAAAAATACTTCAACAGTCTTATAAAATTATTTTTTCCTTTTTTAAAAAAAAACTAGGAGATGGTACGAAGCGATGAAATATGTTGTTACAGGTATTTCCTATTTTTAGATCCTGTGGTCATAGAAATGGTGTCTGAAAGCAGATTGCCCCCATAATGCAAAGTGTTTAATGAGAACTCACTCTTTCCTTCATTTTATCCAATATATTTAGTATTATTGCCTAAAATTCCTGAATTAGAAGATGGCCATTTTCCAGATAGCATCAAAGGAACCCAGCAGCAATTTATGAAAGTCCCTATATTTCAGAGCAAAGTTAGCTATGCTCCACTCTTCCACTAACCAACCCAGGGGTACTTAAAACAATTATTTTTAAAGTTAATTTGACCCACTAATTTTGGCTTAAATTTATTTTGTGGAGCAGAGTCCAAAATACTTTTGGTAAAGTTATATGGGATTGATAATGCATAATAGCAATATTTTTAACAAAACTATCTGAAGATGACAATAAAGCAGTGTGTTTCGTATGACCCTTGACCATGGTGGACAACAAAAGTTTTGAGTTCAAACTATTAAGTCCTATTCATAAAAATCCCTATCAATTGGAGAATATCTGAACAAGTTGTGGTATATGAATATAATGTAATACTATTGTGCTATAAGAAATGATCAACAGGCAGATTTCAGAAAAATCTGGAAAAACTTACATGAACTGATGCAAAGTGAAGTGAGCAGAACCAGGAGAACACTGTACACTGTAACACTAACACCGAGCAATGATTAACTATACTGAACTCTTTTCAGCAATTCTATGTTCCAAGACAATTCCAAAAGACTCATGATGGAAAAACTGTCTATGGAAAGAACTAATGGAGTCTAAATTCAGAATGAAGCATATTATTTTCACTTTTTTTGTGTGTTTTTATATATTTTTTCCTTTTTATTCTTTCTTTTTTCACAATACAACTAATGTGAAAATATGTTTTATATTATTAAACATGCATAACCTTTATCAGATTGTTCACTGTCTTGGAGGAAGAAGGGAGGAAAGCAGGGAGAAAAATTTGGAACTCAAAATCTTTCAAAAAGTAAATGTTGAAAATTGTCTTTATATGTAATAGGAAAAAATAAAATACTATTAAAATGGCTTACATCACAATTCTATTGAATATGCATTCAGAAACCTGGATAAAACTAAAAAAATTATTTAAAAAATGTCTCTTGACCTCATGGAGTCTATAATCTGATGGGGCTGGGGGGAGGGAACATGCACAAGTAATTCAAGTACAAGAAAGGCCATGGAAGTACAAAAGAGAGGTATAAGCTGCTCTGTGAGGTTCTAGGGGACGTAAGTCACTATGTACTGGGGAGATTGCAAATCTAATTCAAACCAATCTAGCAAATTAAACATCTATGATTTCAAAATGTTTGGAAATTATAAAGACCAACCTTGAAACCAAAGAAGAGAAATGAGAAACCATCACTTTCCAACCCCGGAGACTGAGATCCAAAAGGGGTGTGTGTGTGTGTGTGTGTGTGTGTGTGTGTGTGTGTGTGTGTGTGTATTGGTAATGGAATTTGGAGATGTCCCTGTATTGGCTTGGGTTTTGGGTTGAGTGTTAAAACCCAGAGCTTGTGAATCCCACTTGTGGGATGGACTTGTTGACATGAAGAGAGAGGCCTGAACTGGGAGGAGCCGTGAATTGGGAGAGAGGCCCAAGCCTAGAGAAGGCCAGAAGGACTTTTGGATAGCAGTATCCAGTATCATGGAGCCTGAGTTGCCGAGAGAAAGACTGCTAAGAGCCCATTGGAACTGCCACCTGGAACTGCCACCCAGAACTGCCAAGAACTGAGATTGCTGAGG
>JAQQSV010002049.1:19368-38835 GCA_028646515.1 Pseudochirops corinnae
AAGTCTCTTCTCAAATGGAGATTAGTCTCCAACCATAAACAAAGTACATTCATTTGGCCAATCACTCAAAGACTTCCCATCCCTGAATCTCAAAAGGGGCAGGAGAGCACAAAAGGCCATGCACCCTTAAGTTACAAGGTTAAGCTCAGCATTGAATACCCAAGGAAAGGGCCTTCTTTCATCTTCACTTGAGGCAAGCCCTCAGCAATCTCAGTTCTTGGCAGTTCTGGGTGGCAGTTCCAGGTGGCAGTTCCAATGGGCTCTTAGCAGTCTTTCTCTCGGCAACTCAGGCTCCATGATACTGGATACTGCTATCCAAAAGTCCTTCTGGCCTTCTCTAGGCTTGGGCCTCTCTCCCAATTCACGGCTCCTCCCAGTTCAGGCCTCTCTCTTCATGTCAACAAGTCCATCCCACAAGTGGGATTCACAAGCTCTGGGTTTTAACACTCAACCCAAAACCCAAGCCAATACAGGGACATCTCCAAATTCCATTACCAATACACACACACACACACACACACACACACACACACACACACACACACACCCCTTTTGGATCTCAGTCTCCGGGGTTGGAAAGTGATGGTTTCTCATTTCTCTTCTTTGGTTTCAAGGTTGGTCTTTATAATTTCCAAACATTTTGAAATCATAGATGTTTAATTTGCTAGATTGGTTTGAATTAGATTTGCAATCTCCCCAGTACATAGTGACTTACGTCCCCTAGAACCTCACAGAGCAGCTTATACCTCTCTTTTGTACTTCCATGGCCTTTCTTGTACTTGAATTACTTGTGCATGTTCCCTCCCCCCAGCCCCATCAGATTATAGACTCCATGAGGTCAAGAGACATTTTTTAAATAATTTTTTTAGTTTTATCCAGGTTTCTGAATGCATATTCAATAGAATTGTGATGTAAGCCATTTTAATAGTATTTTATTTTTTCCTATTACATATAAAGACAATTTTCAACATTTACTTTTTGAAAGATTTTGAGTTCCAAATTTTTCTCCCTGCTTTCCTCCCTTCTTCCTCCAAGACAGTGAACAATCTGATAAAGGTTATGCATGTTTAATAATATAAAACATATTTTCACATTAGTTGTATTGTGAAAAAAGAAAGAATAAAAAGGAAAAAATATATAAAAACACACAAAAAAAGTGAAAATAATATGCTTCATTCTGAATTTAGACTCCATTAGTTCTTTCCATAGACAGTTTTTCCATCATGAGTCTTTTGGAATTGTCTTGGAACATAGAATTGCTGAAAAGAGTTCAGTATAGTTAATCATTGCTCGGTGTTAGTGTTACAGTGTACAGTGTTCTCCTGGTTCTGCTCACTTCACTTTGCATCAGTTCATGTAAGTTTTTCCAGATTTTTCTGAAATCTGCCTGTTGATCATTTCTTATAGCACAATAGTATTACATTATATTCATATACCACAACTTGTTCAGATATTCTCCAATTGATAGGGATTTTTATGAATAGGACTTAATAGTTTGAACTCAAAACTTTTGTTGTCCACCATGGTCAAGGGTCATACGAAACACACTGCTTTATTGTCATCTTCAGATAGTTTTGTTAAAAATATTGCTATTATGCATTATCAATCCCATATAACTTTACCAAAAGTATTTTGGACTCTGCTCCACAAAATAAATTTAAGCCAAAATTAGTGGGTCAAATTAACTTTAAAAATAATTGTTTTAAGTACCCCTGGGTTGGTTAGTGGAAGAGTGGAGCATAGCTAACTTTGCTCTGAAATATAGGGACTTTCATAAATTGCTGCTGGGTTCCTTTGATGCTATCTGGAAAATGGCCATCTTCTAATTCAGGAATTTTAGGCAATAATACTAAATATATTGGATAAAATGAAGGAAAGAGTGAGTTCTCATTAAACACTTTGCATTATGGGGGCAATCTGCTTTCAGACACCATTTCTATGACCACAGGATCTAAAAATAGGAAATACCTGTAACAACATATTTCATCGCTTCGTACCATCTCCTAGTTTTTTTTTAAAAAAGGAAAAAATAATTTTATAAGACTGTTGAAGTATTTTTTTAAAATTTTGTTTCAATCACTGATTTGTTCATTATATGACTAAGAAGACATTGTCATTCTGACAAGGTTTGTGAGTTTAACTAATTTTACAACAAATATGTTATTCAACATTTTCATCTTTAGCATTATGTCACATGAGATTTATTGAATGTTGCTCTATAGTGATCATAGTTTCCGGGGAGAAAGAGTTTGTAAGAGACTTCTCAGCCTTACCCTCCATTTTATGGATAAGGAAGTTGAGTCCCTTGGAGGTTTGACCTGCTTGGGTCACACAGGCAGTAATTACCAAAGCTTAATTTGAACTTCTAAGTCATTGCTTTTTTTTTTTTTAATATCACATTAGAGATCCCTTATACCACTATATTTAATATTCTTTTCGAAATTTTAGCAATAGTCAACTTTGATCTTTTATTTCTTCATTCCAGGCCTCCATTTTTGTTGGTGTTATTCAGTTGTGTTTGACACTTTGTAACCCTATGGACCATATATATGGTTTTCTGGGCAAAGAATCGTAGTTTGCCATTTCCTTCTCCAGTGGATAAAGGCAAACAGAAGTTAAGTGACTTGCCCAAAGTCACACATCTATAAGTGTCTGAGGCTGGAATTGAATTGAAATCCAGTATTCTAGGCTCCAGGTCCAGTCTTCTAATTAATGAGCCATAGAGTTGCCTCCAGGTCTCCATAACACTTCTACAATATCTCTAGCTATTCCGCCCTTCTGTGTTCAGCTCCCTCTCCCCAATTTCAGCTCTCTTTTATGTATTGTTTTCTTCATTAGAACATAAGGCAGAGTCTACCTTACTTGGTGTATTTGGCATATGGTAAATTTTTTTAAAAAAGTAATAAAGCTAATACTCACAAAATTGTCAAGAACCATGAGCTTTTGAGCACCGTTACTGGATCTATAGAAGCATGGAAAGTTTGTAGACCAGTTTGTCAATTATATAATGAACCTCAAAACATAACACACTTTTTAACATAGAGATAAGTTGCTATTTCAAACAAGAAAATGAGCTACCAATACAAATTTACCCTTCCTCCACTTATTTTATTAGCCAAATTGGAAAGATCCAGGGATAGGAGTTTGACTGCATAAATTTTGGTGCTGTTAGAAACCACATTTCCAAAGCTCAAATTCTCAGTTTAGGCTGTGGTCACATTGGTTAAATATTTCCTACAGTGATGTTGATGGCAAATTTCAAATATCTGGCCATCTTGTATTACTCTTGTCTATATCCTCCCCTAAGTTTGCAACAAAGGGGTCCATCCAATGCGGTAGTGACTTATTTCATTTCTTCCTGACATCGGAAGCTTGCCAGGGTAAGGATGTAGCATAGTACTAACTCATAAGAACAGTTAGTCTCTTTCAAGTCTTCATTATTACTGGATATGTCTTGTCAAAGCTTGGTTAGTGTCTACAGATTCCATTTTCACTGGGAAAGAAGATCCTTCACATTTATTTATACTGCTCACATTTGGACAAGTTGATGAGACAGATCTATGGCAATGTAAATGTAGGAGAAGCAAACAGAAAGCATTCATTAAGCAAGGGCTTACCAGATAGCAGACACTCTCCTTACAACTGGGGATATAAATACAAGAAAAGGAAAGACAGCTCCTGCCTATAAGTAGCTTGCATTCTAAGGGTGGAAGACAACACTTAAAAGAGAACTGAAAAGCTTGGGGACAGAGGAGGACTGCAGGTTCCCATGGGGCCATGTTGTAATCTGAAGCATCAGAAGCCTAGCAGTACAGAGGCAACGTAAAGACCTCATGAATAGATGGTGTGTGGACACCTAGTCCTACTTTGTTTGGAATTTCTTGTCTGTTTTTAGTGAGCAAATTCTACACAGATCCACTTACACCAAAGAACAAAATGTTTTCAAATCACTGATTTAACATCCTCTATAAAGAAATTGGCACAGGTATATGCTTACATTTGAACAAATAGCTTGGACTGAGTTTATCTTTAACTTCCATTTTCTTTTTCCTCTCCTCCCTCTGTCCTCACAATGATAGTCAGCTTCTTAAAACGCCTTCTTAAAGATGGGAAGGAAAAGCCCTCCATTAGGGTTACAGGACCCAGTGGGATTGGTGGCAAAAATTAAAATGGCGTCTGAGAATCACATAATCTTATAGTTTGAAAGGCTCTCAAAGGTGAATAACTCTAATTTAATATGCTTATTTAACTACAACATTGCATAGTAGAACCATTTAGGTTTTGTCTTATCCTCCTGCTGTATTCTAGATTCCTTAAGGTAACGGGAGTGTCTTACCAAATTATATCAGCTCTCTTACTGACTAACACAGTGCTATATACATACATACATACATACATACATACATACATACATACATACTTACATACATATACAAATCCATACATAATCATCACTAAATGTTGAGTGAATTATGTTGGCTAAAATTACATACCCAACAAGTAACCATCCAGCTTCTGTTTGAGCTCCTTCAGTGAAAGGAAATTCCCTACTTATCTAAGGCAGCCCATTCCACTTTACATCAGCTCTGATTATTAGGCAGTGTTTCTTTATTTTGAACCAAGTATTCCTACATGAAGAAGGACCAAAAATTGCATTTTCTCTCTTGATCTGCTTGTTTCAGGGGAAAAGGAAAGAAGAAAAAGAAAGAGAGAATGAAAGAAAGAAAGGAAGGAAGGAAGGATGGAAGGAAACAATGAAGGAAGGAAAGGAAGAGAAAAAAGGTATAGAAAGAGGGAAGGAAGGAAATAGGTAAGAAAGGGAAGGAGAAAGAAGAGAGAAAGGAAGGAAGAACAGAGTAGAAAGAAGGATAGAAAGAAGGACAGAAGAAAGAAAGAAAAGAAGGAAAGAAGAAGGAAGGAAGAGAGGGAAGGAGGAAAAGAAGGAAAGGAGGAAGGAAAGAAGAAAAAGGAAGGAAAGAAAGTTGGAAGGAAGGACAGAAGAAAGGAAGGCAAAAAGGAAGGAAGTAAGGAAGAAAAAGGGAGGAAGGAAGAATGAATAGAAAGAAGGAAGGAAAGGAAAGAAAGACTAGACCTGGTGAGCCTTAATAAGCCAGTTTTAGCTTATTCAGGAGTATTGGTAATAAACATTTGTAGATTCATGTTATCTGTTGAGATTGATTTTCATAATTTTTCAGTCACATTGAAAGGCTAAGTAATCCAGTCAACTGATCTCTTACAATGCTTCTGTGGTTAAACTCAAGTCACTTCTTTCCTGAGTGTAGTTCACTTTTTTTGTGTGAAGTTATACATTTCCCATATTTTCCCACATTGCTGTCACTGTGGCGTAAGAGGGTAATACCACTAATTGTAGCTCTTACAAATGTATGTATGTATGTATCTGTATCTATGTGTGCCATGTCTGAACTTTGCTGCTGTTGGTGCCAAAGAAAATGTTGGATTATATTGAGTTTTCTTCATATTCATTTTCTTGCCCACTTAACAAAATTACATTCAATGAGCTGAGGGAGAAATTCCCATCAACGGGCCATGTAATGCAATTTCTGGTATATATTCAGGAAGAAAAAAAAATCCAACATTTTCTTTCATTTCTGTCAAAATCAATCAAATTGTACCAAACTGAACATAATCTCTTAGAAAAAAAAATGAGGCATTTCCAGTGAAATAAGCCTCTTTTACATGGTAACATGCACATATTTAAGAGGTCTCTGTTTTAGTTTTTTTAATCATGCCTAATTAGTTTTTTTTTAATCACCCGCACAACTAAAGCTCTTGCCTGCATAATTTATGACAGAGAGGGGCCGGTGTCAGAAATCAAATGTTGTAAATTAAAAATAACAAGTTTGAGACTAGTGATTCAATTAAAACCCTAGAAAACATTGGATTATGCATAATTGAGAGCTTGTATGCAGAGATGCATGTCATGCTTGTCAGCTTGGATGGGAGGATTGGATTGGAGCTGTCAAGAGCATTTAAATCAACTCAGTAAAAAAATTAGAAAACAAAGATGATATTTATTATTAACTTCCAGTGTTCAAAAATAAAACTGAGAGGTATTTAAATTGAATACTTAGATGACAAGGCCTTATTTATAGCCAAAGTTATAAAACTCAGTAATAACCCAGGCTGGCAGAGATGTAAAGGTACCACTGTGCAGCTCCATTGCAGCCTATAGAGTAAGGATTCGATGTGTGGCCCTCACATCAGGCATTGCTATGACTGAGGGTATGACAACAGGGAGAAAAATGCACATATCCACATGTGTAAGGGAAATGATTTATAGGAAAAGCAATGAGTGACTATCCCCTGAAGTTTTCTTCTGTCTCCTTTACATGCAAAATGTATCTCTTCACCCCCTCCTCCCCAATCTTTCCATTGTGGACTACTTTCTTCCAGTAATACATAGGCCAAATAGTTAAATTTTTCTAGCACATTAAATGTTTTCCCTTTTACATCGGACCAGTACTAAACAAATTTCGAATTAACAAATTAGATGAGAGTTTCTTGACTACAATGCAAAAATCAAGGAAGAAACTTTATCCTTCTTTAAAGGTGATTTTAGAGGGTTGGGGGATAGGGAAATAGTGGGCATTTTAATCAAGAGAAAACTTTAAAACAAAAGCAGTCTGAGAGGCTAAGTGATCTATGCTCTAAATAATTTTTTTTTCCTTTTTCTCTCATTTGTTTTTAATTCCATTTTAAGTGTTCAGTTAGGTCCTTAAGAAAAAAGTGAGGTTAAAAAAAACTTTTAATAGTTCAGTAAGACTCAATTGGAAGCCTCAGTTGGTAATATAACATATGATACTGAACTTGGCATTATTATCAGCTTTTCCTTAATTAATTAGGTATAAAATTAGTCTTCATAAATGTTTATAAAACCAAAATACTTTGAGATGTATTTGCAAAAACAAATATCTGTGAGTGCTTCACATGTAATGTTTAGGCAAGTTATTTAATATATGTGTCAGGGCATTTGGTGGTGAAATATTCTCATCAAAATACTGTACATTACAAGATTTGAGAACACATGATAACCGTTACCTGTTGTTATCATTCCTATTTCAGTGAACACAAACTTTGGGTTCCACCTACCACAGTTAACATAGTGGGAGAAAGGCAGAGAAAAAATTAGTTCTCTAGATAAAAGATTAGTTCTTATCTTTAATATCACAGTAGTATCTTTCAGGACTAATGGATTAGTCATCATCATGAACTAAAATACATATGACTTTCTGGGTGGATATTGTGTCCTGATCAATTTCTCCCTAGTTGAAACAATAAAAAAAAAGAAACTGTTGCATTTTTACAACTGTAAGCATTAATGTCTCAAATGATGATTTGACAGCTTATTGGGGCATCACTCAATTCATCAGAGCAATAATTTGTACATAGTATAAGCCTAATAAATCTTTTTTCAATTGAATTGAATTTGGAATACAAGGAAGTAGCTCCTCTATATCCATATCTTTGAAATTTATACTGGATAATTTCCTTATTGCTTAGACAAAACGGATATCTTACAGCCTCTCTGGCATCACTTGAAATTTTGTATACATATATTTAAATTACATATTACATTATAATTATGTGCACACATGCATACAAATACTGTTGCTCAGTTGTTTTCAGGCATGTCCAACTTTTTTGACCCCAATAAGGGTTGTCTCAATGAATATCCAGGAACAGTTTGCCATTTCCTTCTCTACTTCATTTTACTAATGAAGAAACTGAGACAAACAGGGTTAAATGCCAAAGCCCAGGGTTACATATCTTGTAGGTGTCCAAGGCTGAATTTAAACTCAGGAGGAGGAGTCTTCCTGAATCCAGCTCTGACATTCCATCTACTATACCACCTAGCTGCCCTTATATAAATATAAACATATACAAATATTTATTTAAATTTATAAATATATGTATATATATATATATAAACATGCATGAATTTATGTAAAAATATGTCAAAGGGGTTATAAAATGTCTGTTTTGTCTAAGGGATAGGGGATTGTCAAGTAGGGGTGTGTTTGTGTGTGTGTGTGTGTGTATACTGAAATTAAGAAACTGAAATTTTATACATACAGACACAAAATAGAACAGAAAGAGGACATTGTTCACAAACTTTCAGCTATCATATACTACTTACTTTTCTTTAACAATTTTAAATTCAGCCTCTAGCTTTCAAAGCTACCCTGCTCATCATTGCTTCTTTCTGGCCTTTGTCTGTTAATCTTCTTTGAATTAATGACAAAAAAACCAATATTGGCATCCTTTTGAAATGCTGCGTATAGTTATGAAGACGTGTTTATAATTCATACTATTAAATTCCATATCCAGGCTATTGAAAAACTCATAAATTATAAAGAACTGTAAAAATATATTTGGCAGTGTGGCCACAATTTTCCTTATGTGCCTTTTGTTATGGTTTCTCATGAGAAAACTCCAGAAAACCAAAAATATTCCTTTATAAAGCATTGCCGATTTTTTATGTAAATAGATACTTATTACAGAGAAACCCGGTCCCACTGTGCCAATAGACTTGAAAAAGCAACATATTGTTCATCAAAAATCATGAGACAATGAGCTAATTAATTTATTGATGTTACTCTTTGAAAAAATTAATCCTTTATAGCACATGAGCTACACAGCTTCATTAGAGCAGAATGTACGATACTTGAGGGCAGAGTTACTTTCATATTTGTCTTTGTATACTTAGGAATTAGGACAATGCCTCAAATAGAAAAGAGTGATTGTAAAAATGTTGAAATTGTAAAAATTGTTTTGTTTCTTAAGTCTTTGGACTATAAGGTTCAAAGAGAAATTTCTCACACCATTTTTCAAAAGAGAAATATACTTACTTTCATTTATCATAAGGTATGAAATCTCATACATCTTTTTCTCCCAGACAACAGGACTTTTCTGTGTAGCCACATCTCCACTTATTGAAACTTTAAAAATTCTGCTTCCAAAAGGATTTCAATGCAAGGAGACCATGGCATTTTTGCATTTGAGGTTTTCTTGTAAAAGTTCTTAAGAGTGTTTTGCCCATTTCCTTCTCCAGATCATTTTATAGATAAAGAACTGAGGCAAATAGGGTTAAAGTGACTGGCCCAGAGTTATGTAGCTAGTAACTGACTGAGGTCAGATTTGAACTCAGGAAAATGAGTCTTGCTGACTTCAGGCTCTGCATTCTGTCCAGCATAACATCTAGCTGCCCTTTTAGACTCTTAATTTCCATGAGACCCATAAAGGAAAAACTCAGTTGCTAGGGTATAGAAACTTTCCAGGCATTACAAAATTCTGTTTTGGTCATCCTAAGGGGGAAAGAGGCACTTAGGAGAGTGACTATAGATCAGCCCTGAGCAATTACTCTAAAAGATTAGGAATTGAATTTTGAGTCAGAAAGACCTGGTTCAAATTCTACCTTACTTACTATGTGACCCTGACAAAGTCACTTAACTTTTTTGAGCTCTGATTTCCTAACTGTAGGATAATAGCACCTACCTCATACAGTTGTTACAAGGCTCAAATAATATAAATATAATGTGTTTTACAAAATATAAAGCACTATGCAAAATGGGATGTTATTATTATACTGGATAAACAATTCCAAGGACATGCCTAAAGTCATAGAATCATATTCGAAAATAGAACCTGAATTGGCTATGATGATCCCTAAAACAGACCGAGTTATTGTGGGATCCCTGCTTGGGATACGTGTTTCTGCAACAGGAAATACATTATCAGAGACTGTTGGAGATCTCTTCAGTTATTTTCAGGAAAAGACCTGCGTGGTTTATTTCTTACTTCTGAGTCTGTTCTGCCTGTCCTCATAGGAAATGCCCACATTTTTGGAACCCTGACCAATCAAATCTGCTTAATTTTAATGAGAGTTGATTGACTAATTCCTGTGCCCTGCTTCTATAATTTATAATTGAGAATTCAGTGGATCATTTTGTGACATGTAAGCTCTTCCTGATCTAAGTTTTGACTCTATTAAGATTCCTCTCTATAAACCCCTTGATCACTTAGACGTTATGGCAGAGTTTGTGCATTTGACTGTTTTTATTTCATCTTTCTTTGAAGTAACATTAGTTGCAATGTTTATCCAAGAAAATCCTTGTGTTTCCATCTTTTAAAAAAAAAAGAACAACAAAATATGAAGTATGCTCAAATTTAAGGCAATCTTAAATTTCTCTGAAAAATGGTGGAGGTGTGTACGGGGCATACGAGTGGAATTGTTAGGATGAGACACCAGAATGAAACAGACAACAAAATCATGTATAATTTTGGCTGTCTATGAAATCTGTGTGTTCTTCCTGAAAGGTTAAAAGGTGAAAACACTATGCTATCTTCAAATTAAAAGCAATCTCAAATGACTAAAAACTGCATGCACATTGTAGTTAAGGCAAATCTAGCGTTTAAATTCTAATTAAGGAAGACTCAAAATCTTGCTATACTTCAGCACAGCCATTGGATTCACTGGCAGTAAGCTAAGATAGATTCAAAACTCCTGGATTGATTGTCTAATATGCTATGTAGAAGTAAACAAGACCTCAGAGACCATTTAGTCCAATTTCTTTGTTTTACAAACTAGAACACCGGTTCTCAACCTGTGAGTTGCGACCCCTTTGGGGGCAAAATGACCCTTTCACAGGCTTCACAGGGGTCACCTAAGGCAGTTGGAAAACACATATTTCTGATGGTCTTGGGAACTGAGACACCGTGGTCCTCTGTCCATCTCCAGGTGGTTCTGCCTACATGCAGATATGCCCACATATGAGTATTAAAGGGTCGTGGCATTAGCAAGGTTGAGAACTACTGAACTAGAAAATTGAGGCCTGGAGAAACAAGATGCCATCCAGATGCATGAAGTCTTGCAGGGAAGCTAAAAGGAGAACTGAAAGTATAATAGAAACCTATCATTGGACCTAGAAAGATCTAGGAGCAATCAAGGCCCTGTTGGCAAAGTTAGTCAAGGAACTATGTTCTTGGTATATCTCCTTCCTAAGGCAAAGCTTTGGAGGGAAGTCTTGGGGAAATAGAGAACAGCTTTGAGTGTCATTCTTTGACAACTCCATAGAAACAGTTTACTGAAATAGGGAAGGCAGTTATACTCATTCCCAAAGTCTCCCCCTCCAACATTATCTTCTTGTCCAATCTCTCCAACTCAAAATGACTCCTCCCCAAACACACAGAGAAGTAACATCCACCCACGATGAATTCTAACCATGAGACAGACCTGTCTTTTTCCCATGGATTTCTTAGTGAGAGAAGAGGCTTAATATAAGAAGAGAGACAGCATATATAGGTATATACAAGATTTATACAAAGGTAAATTTGGTTGGAAGATGGTAACTAGCAACTGGTGTCAGCTAGGTGGTGCAGTGGATAGAGCAGTTGGCCTGGGTTCAGGAAGATCTAAGTTAAAATTCAACCTCAGGCACTGACTAGTTTTGTGACCCTGAGCAAGATACTTAGCCCTTTTTACCTTAATTCCATCATCTGTAAAATCAGCTGGAGAAAGAAGTGGCAGGTCACTCTAGTTTGCCAAGAAGGTCCTAAATGGGGTCACAAAGAGTCAAACATGACAGAAACAACTGAGTAAAAGGTGAATTAGGCAAAGGCTCCTGCAGAAGGTGTCACTTGTGCTTATTTTTGAAGAAAACCAAAGACTGATAGAGGAGGACAGATGGTACAAAGGTATGAACAAATGGCAACATCATGTAGGAGAAATAGCCTATATGTCAGTAAAGTGGAATTATAGAATGTGTGATAGCAAGTAAAACGTAGGAAGAATGGAGAGATAACAAAGGGCCAGGTTATTAAGAGCTTTAAACTCAACAGATGTGTTTATTGATACAGAAATTTATTTAATAGATGAGGTGTGGATGGTGAGATAGTCATAAATGTACATTAGAGCCAGCGTGGTGGCACAATGAAGAGAGTGTCAGACCAGGAGACAGGAAAACTCATCTTCTTGAGATCAAATCCAGCCTCACATACTTACTAATTTGTGACCCTAGGCAAGTCACTCAATCTTATTTGCTTCAGCCCTCATCTGTAAAATGAGCTGAAGGATAATGGCAATTCACTCCAGTATTTTTGCCAAAAAAATCCCAAATGGGGTCACAGAAACTTGGGCATTACCGAAACAGCTGAACAGCAACTAGATGGAGCATGAATTGAGTGGGGAAAGATTTGAGGCCAGGAGAACAAACAGGAAATCATTGTAATCATTCAGATGGGTGATGATGAGGACCTCAATTAGGGTGGTATTTAGTCACTTTTATATATAAATAACTAAATCTGCCTTCATTGTCAAATTGGAGCTGGCACTTGGGTTGCTACCCTCAGATTTCAGCTAGCTTGTAAGACAGAGAGATAGTGTGAGCCAAGAGAAGCAGATAGACACAAGATATATTGTGAAGATAGAAATTACAAAATTGATTGCATAAATAGGGTGAGAGTGAGCCACAGAGAATAACACCATGGTGATCAACTTAAGGAACTAACAGTTGATGGAGCCCTCCACTTTATAGTGATGGCTGAAAAAGGAGGAGGTTTATGCGAGGGAAAATGAGTTCTATTTTTAGACATGTTGAATTTGAAATGACTAGGAGACATTTTGTCTAAAATGGACAATGGGCAGCTTATGGTATAGGAAAAGAACTCAGGAAAGAGACTAGAGGTAAGAATCATCTTCGTAGAGATGAAAATTGAGCCCATGGGCATTGAGAAAGTATAGAAAGAAAAGAGAAGAGAGCCCAGCACATAGTCCTGGAATGAAACCCATCCAGTGAATGTGGTATAGATGATGATTCAAGAAAGGAGATGAAGAAGGAACAGCCAGAGGAGTAGTAGTAGTAAACGAATAACACTGTGTTTCAAGTATATCTATTGTACTTCTAACTATATATATATACTTGATATAGATTATATATATATATGATATAGATTATAACTATAATAGATGTAGTCATCTATTAAATATAGATAGATATCTGTTATTGTGTATATGTATATACATATACATATATATATATATAATATATGATAAATTAGAAGTAATCTCAAAAGGAAAGTGACAAGATTAATGAGAACTGGATGAGAAGGCTCCTCATAGAAGGAAATATATTAGCTAAGACTTGGGAAAGTCAGGAAAAACGGGAGATAAGGAGGAAGAGAATTCCAGGCATGGAGAATAATAAGTGAAAATGCATAGATTTGGGAGATGGATTATCTTCATTAAAAATACCTGATTTGGATCATACTAGACCAAAAAAGAAAGATTGTGTTCTTCAATGTATTTTACTTGACCTGATAAATTTTACCAATATGTGGAGATGTAGATATTTGTATTGGTGATGTTAATACTCCAAATCACAGTTTTTCTTTTCTTTTTTTTTTTTTTTGTGGAGGGCAATTGGGGTTAAGTGACTTGCCCAAGGTCACATGGCTAGTTTTTGTGTTAAGTGTGTGAGGCCGGATTTGAACTCACATCCTGACTCTACGGCTGCTGTTCTATTCACTGCGCCACCTAGCCACCCCTTGAATCACAGTTTTTCAAAGGATTCAATTATAATATGTGGTTTATCAAAACTACTAAATATTTAGTCTAAATGTAACAGTCCATATTGCATTCCAATGATATCTCATTCTTTCTACTCATACAAATGCTGAGGTCAAGGAAAAAAGTCTGGTGGTCCCAAGCTTATTGGTTTCACACATAGACATAGTATCATGTATTGGGTCCTCAGAGGACGTCTAATTTAACCCTAAGCATGAATTCTCTCTACCGCACTCCTAATAAGGAGCAATCCAGAATTGTTCTTGAAAACCATCAAGGATGAGGAATTCATGTTCATTTCTAGAACTAGTCAATTCCATTTCTGTTAGTAATGCCCTTCCCCCACCCCCCCAATATTACACTACAAATCTGCCCCTATTTAAAACTCCTTCAGTATCCACAGGTTCTAATACTGATTGGTCCTTGATCACAGAATAAGTCTAATCCCTTTTTGTTAAGCAATTAAATATTTGCAGCAGTGGGAAGACTCTTCGCACTTTATTAGGGTACACTTTATGTATGACTTGGACCTGTAAATTCATCAGATCTGGGGAACTCCCAATGAAAATATTACCTCTTCCAATACAGACTGGCAACTATTCTGCAACATATTTTAGTGAACTTATGGTGACACTGGGGAGTTAAGAGGCTCCACCACAGTCACACAGCTAGCATGACTCAGTAGTGAAACTCAAACTCTTCTTTCTGACTATGAGGGTGATTTTCTATACACTACACTGCTTCTCTTTAAGATGCATTCTACCAGGAATTGAGGTCATAAGGCATGGTGTAAAGAGAATCTCACTGTTGTTAAAAAGAACTAGGTCTCTGAAAAGTGATGAGATTGGAGGAGAAAAGAGATAATAGACATATTTCAATATCAAGATAAATTAAATAATTGCTTGCAAGTACAGGTTCCCAAATCCCAAACTATGCAAAGTAAAACAGTAAACGGAATTCCCTAAATACAGGATCAAAAAAACTTCAAAGACAGAAAGTATACCACACCAACAATTAGAACAGTATTAATTAGCAACAATGTTCTTTAATGTATAAATAATAAAATGATCAAACAGCCCCATAGAGAGGTGTATAAAAATAAATATAATTTCATAGACTGAGGTCAAGAAGTCTTAATGCAATGCTTATAGCTAAATCTGGGGTCTTCCAAATTCTGTTAGGGATTGAAGGGTCCTTTCCCAAGATGAAATTAAAATGATATAGAGTGATCCCAAATTTCACAGAAACCACCTTATATCATGACTATAATTCCGACGTATGCAGCTGGAAGAGGATTTCTTTGTTCCACGGCTTTAAAAACAATGGCAGCCTGACATGTTTGTAAATACAGTTAAACTTTCCCCTAATTCAGGTAGGAATCCTGTTAAGTCTGTTTTGTGATTATCTATACTTAGCACTCAAGTGCTCATGTCCAGGGGGAAGTTAAGGTTCTTGCAAAGAGTTTGTTCTTTTAAGTAACTTAAACATTCCCCTTGGGAAACATTCACAGTTTATTTGTATAAAAAAAACTGTTTCATAGAGCAAAAATGAAAGTTAGAGACAACATGGTATATAGTACATAGAATTCCATGCTTTCAATCAGGAAGATCTAGGTTCAATTCCTTCCTTTAACACTTAATAGATAGCTAAATGTTATGGTGGATAAAAAACCTGGAGTCAGAAAGACCTGAATTCAAATTTTGTACTCAGACACTGACTAGCTGTGTGACCCTGGGCAAGTCACTTAACCTCTGTCTACTTCAGTTTTCTCAATTTTAAAACAGGGATAATTGTAAAATTAAGGATCAAATGAGAAAGTATTTGTTAAACACTTAACACAGTGTCTGGCATATATAGACAGTTAATGAATGCTTATTTATTTCCTTCTTTACTAACTATGTAGTCTTCAGCAAGTCCCCTAATCTTTGAGTTCTCTACAACTCTAGTATCTTTACACTAACTTTGAGACGGGTTGCATGGACTTCCCACACTAGGACCTTGTTACCTTTCCAACATTACATATTCTTAATACATTTATTTTTTAAAAATGAACTTTATCCAAGATTCTTGTCTAAATTAATACAATATTCTAAATGAATACAAATTCTGAATGAATGAATGCAATTCATTTTACAGAGAACTAGCTAGGTGATCTATTGGGGGTGAGGGCAGGGTATAGTTAAGAAGAGGATATTAGCTACAGCTGAATAGATAAGGTTTTTACCTTGGCCATCAGTGTGTACATCTGGAATAGCTAGTACAAATGAACAAGGAATTGGGCGAAAAAAATTCAACCGGAAATGGCAAAGCTCTTTTAATGGCCACAAACTTCTCCCAGTAACCAAGACCTAGATTTTTAATACTGACATTCTATTAGTGTTTTTTTTTTTCATGGATAGGATAGGAGACATGGATTCCAAAAGTATCTAAAGAACTGAAAATGCATAATATAGAGAGGCACATCAGGTTTTGAATAAGATATAATATATAACCAATTCAGAATTTCAAGAATTCATCAAGGACAAAGGCTATTATTAAGAAAATTCAGAAAAGGAAGAAAAAAAGGTGGGATATCACATGGCAAGGGTGAAGGATGGCAAATAAACAGGCCTAATACTACACTGCTCTCCTTTTGGTGCCAGAAGATAGCAGGAAGGCTATAATTATAGGAGGTCATGGACAAGGGACCCTCAGGACTGGCAGACATACATTGGTTGCACTACAAGATATTAAAGAGAATATCCAAATCCAAGAGACGGTAGATCCATTTGAGCATTTGAGAAATGGAAGTTCCAGAGTGGTGGAATCTGGTGGGAAGGGGTTGGAGTGGCTCTGTATTATGAGTTTGAACAATGCTTTGATAGAGATGTCTGGCTTTTCAGAAATAGGAAGAACTGACTCTGAGTAGTCTGTCTGAGTTTTGTCCTTGCACTAAATTCTAAGAACTTCCCGGAGAAATAATCACATAAGGCAGGTAGTTACCAACAATGAAACCCTGTCGTGATGCTTCTATCAGTCTTTAATATGAATCCCTATCAATATGCCTTGGCTTTTACAGTAGTTTCTTTTCATTGCCCCAAATCAAAGAAGGTGTATTTCCCAGCAGCTTTCTTTTATTTAGGCAGGAAATTATACAACTGAATGTATCTTTTTTCCCTCAGAAAGCTTGCCAACAGCACTCCCCTGCCTGGGTGTTTGGCATGAGGTGTGAGTAGGTTTTATTATGTGTGGACTATTCCATTGTGGTTGACGTTTTCTTTTCATCTGAAGGGAATGATGGCTCTTCATAGGAAAGTAATTCCTGAAGCATTATCATATATACAGAATGGTTTAACTTACGCAATTGATGCTTTGGTAATTGTGCACTTTTTCCACATGGAGCCTAACTTGAAGATGTTGTGCTCATTCCCATCCCATGTTATTTGACATTGATGGAGCTTTTTGCATTTTAAGACTCCTTTAGTTACAAGTCACTAATTATAGCTCCCTTTTCATTCCACATCCCTGTATTCTAAACGTGGGAGTCCTGGGGATGTGAAAGAGGAAAAAAAAAAGAAAAAGAAAATGAAGGAGAATAAATCAATTTTGCATCCCTTTTCACTTCTCAATTTCTTCAGTTAGGAGTGAAAGGGAGATTCTTGGCTCACCTTTGTGCTAATGTTATCCAGGTTACCTTCCACTTTTGAAATTTTGCATTGTTACAGAAGGGAGAACTTTGCAACTATGAAGAAAAACAAATTGAATCAGAATAAAAACTCGTTGCTAACAGGGAGTTAGAGATCTAGTCTAAAACTTTCATTTATAGATGAGGAAACTGAGGCCCAGACGAGTTAAGGAATTTGCTTTAGGTCATGTTGGTAGTCAATGGTAGAGTAACCCAGGCCTTCTAATTTCAAATCTAGCATACTCTCCATTATACCACAAGAGGAAGGATAAGGAAAGAGGAAACCTCAGTCCATGTAATCTTGTTTTTATTTATAAAATAAAAAAAAGTTTTTATTTTAAGTCAGAAGACTGGGCTGCAAATTTCAGATCCCTCTATTACCTGGTTGTTGGCTGATTGATTGGTTGGTTGGTTGTTGTCCTTAGTTCTCAAAGAGGCCCCAAATGGCATCACTTTGTTGGCGTGAAGATACAGTGCATCTGACCATGGCTGACAGAGCAGTATGGGCTTGGATGGCTCTACCACAGGTCAGACACAAATAATTCACATGAACACTGGAAGTGTAGATATCTCTGCATTTGAACATCTCATGTTTCTTTTGAGATACTACAACTCCACTCTGTTCATAAAGCACAGTGCCTTCTTTGATGCAGGCATGCCATGCTGAGTGATCCTTTTTGAGTATCTTTCCTGACACTCAACTGATTCTAAAGTTCGTCAGAGAGACCTTGAGAGTGTCCTTTTATTGACATTGCCATGTTATCCTGGACAAGTCATTTAACCAGTTTGCCTCAGTCTCCTCAATAGGAGTAAAATGGGGGTAATAATAGCGCCTACCACAGGGGTTGTTGGGATGATCAAGATAATACTTATAAAGCTCTTAGAACAGTACCTTGCACATAGTAGGTATTTATTTCCTTCCTTCCTGTTTGTATTTGTCCAGGTTTAGATTCACTCTCTAGAATTTCTCCTTCAAAATTCAGTGGGCAATGGCTTCATGTAAAAACAAAATCCAGCTTTTCTGGAGTAAGAGGACCTGGCATCAGGTCCGTGCTTTGATATTTATTCCCTGTGTGACCCTTGGCACATCACTTAATCTAAATCAATAAATATTTATTAAATGCCTACATCGTGGCAGGCACTGTAGAAAACCCCGAACCTTCCTTAGCTTCCAATTCCTTATCTATGAAAAGAGAGTCATTGAACTAGATGACTTGAGAGTTCCCCATAGCTCTACATCTACCATCCTATGTCTATACTTTGGGAACTGTGAAAGAAGAGGGAATAGCTAAGATGAACATAATACTTCATATCTTACAAAGGATTTTAATTACATTATCTCATTGGATCCTTCACAACAACACTGTGAGGCAGGTACTAAAGATATTGTTCCCATTTTATGGATGAGGAAAATTAATCTAGAAGTGGTTAAAAGGTTTGGCTCCATTGCCACGTAAGTTGAATAAGCCATGGGCAGGATTCAAATCTCAGTTTATCATGACTCTAGGGAAAGTACTCTTTCTTCTTTACCATGAAGAGAACGTATGTGTGAACTTGGCTAATGTACTCATGGTCTCTGAAACAGCAATACAAAATGTTTGCAGGAAAAGAAAAAAAAAAGAAAGGAAAAGGAACAGGAAAGATGGGGGAACAGTAGCATGAAACAGAGGTATGGAATGCACAAAACAAATGAACAAAAAAACTAGCCTATTTATTAAGGAAAGAAAAATGATATAAAAGAGGAGGAATTGCTGGAATGCCTAGGTTCTCTTATTAAGGTTTCCTTATGATTACCCATCATTCTCTTATTCTTTCTGATACTAAAGAGTAGGAGGAAAAAGATTGCTTTGGATCTGGCTAGAAACGATTAGTCTAAAAACTTGGATGGAATGTATGTTAACAAATTATATATTTTGAGGATCCTGTTGTAAAGCATCTACTCTGGTCAGGAGAGAAGACCAGATATAACGGGATTGTAAACAAAGATATATGTAGACTATTAAGTTCCATGCTGAGAAAGGAAATGAGACTATAATGAATGAAGAATGGGTCAAGCAGACATACTGAACTGTAATTTTGCATTCTGGGAGAGAACTTTTTTTTTTTAATTTATTTACTCATTTACTTTTAATTTACAAGATTCAGTTCCACAATCACTTGAGTTTCAGATTTTCTCCCCTCCCTCCCCCCCCCCCCATGGTGGCGTGCAATCATGTATAGG
>JAQQSV010002050.1:0-19466 GCA_028646515.1 Pseudochirops corinnae
AAAAGAAAAAAAGAGAAAAAGTCATCATAATCAGCCAGTACATTGAAAAAAATAAGAAACTTTGTCATTTTTCACACTTGTAGACCTTCCTACCTCTGCAAAGGATTGAATAAATAACTTTTTCATATAAATATTGCAGACTTTTTTAGTTTAAAATGTGTGATTCTCAGAGACCAGAAAGAGCTTTTAAAATCGTGAAGACTTTTTTTTTTTTATTTTTATGTTCAAAATACAGGCTTTATTTGAAATATTTGCAAATGTTACTTTATCAAGTCATTTACCCATAAATGACATAAAGCTAAACTTGTACTTGTTGGCCAAAATATTATTAAGGTTATTCATGATGGCTTTTCTCTGTTAAAAAAAAAAAAAAAAAGATTTAATAGGGGCAGCTAGGTGGCACAGTGAATAGAGCACTAGCCCTGGAGTTAGGAGGACCTAAGTTCAAATCCGGCCTCAGACACTTAACACTTACTAGCCATGTGACCTTGGGCAAGTCACTTAACCCCAATTGCCCTACCTTCCCACCTCCAAAAAAGAAAAAAAAAAAGATTTAATAGGTTGACTGATTAATTATTACTTCAGGATGCATACATATGTGCATTTATATATGTATGTATTTTTAATATGTGTGTATACACACTTATCTATATTTATAGACACAGACTTGAGTATATTTTCTGAAACAGAAAAGGAAAAACATGAACACAAAAGAAAATTGAAATTTCCACAAAGTTTAAGAACTTTAAATGTATTTCTTATCTTGCTCAAAGGAACTAGTCTAAGGATCAATTAATAACATGTCATACTTATATACGATTTACAAAATGTTCTAAGGTAAGACAGCAATGACCAAAAGAGATGTAACTGAGTTCATTATATGCATTCATTTTGTTTGTTCCTGATGTAGGTCTATGCCAGTAAGAGCCAGCTTTTCTAAACGGCTCACATACATAATCTGTGCGCACACACACTCACACACTCTCCATGGTACCATGGGAGCTTTTATTTTTTACCTTATCTTCCAGTTGCCAAATAGCATGATTTTAATGTGAAGAGTTAAGTGTATATCACTATTACCAGATTTTGCCTCTTCCCTCCCAAGATTCTTTCTCTCACTTCCCTCCTGAAAAGCCTACTTAATGTTAGCTAATGAGTGAACTTAAACAATTGGTAGTCATTCTTCAAGAAGAAAAATGCTTCAGAAACAGTAAAATTTGGAGTTGTTGCAGTAGGTGAGCATCCCTGTACATATCAAGCAGAAAGTGGTACTTAGAGAATTTTGAGTATGATTCACAACTTTAGTCTCAACAGATACCATTTAGATAATCCCAAGAGCTAGTAATTATTAAATAGTAAAATCATTTTGATAAGAGAATAGCAATTTAGGCATATTCTCTTAATTTGTTAATTTTAGGATCAGAGCTTCCTAGGCTGTACTTATTCTGGTTTTATCTTTAATAGTGCTTTGAGAGCTTCACAGCATCCAAGCTTTCTTTTCTTTCTCTTTAATTAGAAAACATAAATTAGCTTCCAGATAACTTCCTAATAGGTTATCAAAGAGAGCATATTAATTACTTCCTTGCCATTCTTATCTCTGAATGTTCTTGACTTTAATTACCTTTCTTCAGTCCTATTTTTCATTTGAATTTTTCTTTCCTACACAGTCTACCTGTATGTGCTTATTTTTAGGCAGCAAAAAGTTCCTATCATCATTGCCGCTCATGTCCATATATAGGCAAAAGACTGTCTAAATCCATGTGAAAAGCACTTTTTGTATTAGAAGAAAACTACTTTGGCAGTAGAATTAACTCCTTCCTCCCCCTTCCAAGTGATCAAAACTAATTATCTTAGTTTACCTATAAAAACTGTGTATACCATGCTAAAAGATTAGGTTTTAGTTATCCTTATAAATCCTTGTAAATTTTTTTAACCTGACTTGAGGTTCCTGGCAGTCTGATTTTCTTTCTTCAAAGGGTTTGTCAACTTTTTTCCTCTGAGCATAACTACCCTGCAGAAGTGAATGTCAGAGTATGAACCCATTATCCCCTTAAACAAATTTTGATTCTCTAGTTCAGTGATAGTTATGTATTCTGAAAATACTAATATATTAATCATATGTGAGAAGTTAATTTAGAACTAGTTCTTAAGTAGTAATGGTATCATAAAGATATTTCATCTGTAATAAGAAAAGACATTGTAAAATAATTAGCTCCAAAGTATTCATTTATAACTTTATAGCTTCATCGGTGCTCTTTTTTAGAAAAAATTTGCCACATACAGTACTAGTGCATAACTCATTATCCAGGTGGGCGTGTCTTAAGTATAAATCATTCTTAACAATAGCTAATTAACTTTCCTCTGTATCTTTCTCCCTCACCCAGACATTATATAATGTGAAAGCTGAGATATTCCCTCCTTTAGGAACAGAGTATTGTAAAACAGGTTCACTCTGTTCTTTGGAGGTGTCCATCACACGACTTTCTGACCTCTTGGAGGTGGATAAGGATGAGGCATTAACAGAATCCGATGACTATTGTACGACAAAACTTATGTATGAAGGTGAGTTTATAGACTTTCTCGTTGTAATTTTGTGGATAATTAAATGGCTTACTTCATATTAGGATTTTATGAGGTAGTTTTGCTCTTACATATTAAAAAGCTTATGTCTTCCTAACACTTATAATGTTTTGATATCAAAATAATTTGCTTCCCTTTTAAATTGGAATGCACAGTTGCATTTCATTATATAATAAAGCCTTAAACAAATTACTAAAATTCACCTGCAGATTTTTGAATCCAGTCACTTTTTCCCATTTTGTGAATGACTTATATCCCTTTATTTTCAGCCATGGCCTGTCCTTTTAACTCCTGCTCTGCATTCCCAGTTTACCCACTGAATGTTGTCACTACTTTAGTTCCGTCATATCTAAAACTGAATTTCTCTTGACCTGAATCCAGGTTACATTCCTGGCTTCCTTGATTATTTTAGTCCTGCCCCTTATTCAGTACATAGCTTCCATCTCTTCCATTAAACCTTCCATGATCAGTGCCACTTAGAGTGATCTTTCTGTCCTCTACACTCTTACTTTGCCTATAATGTTGATTTGGCAACTTACCATACACTCTTTGGACATCATCGTGTACTTTTGAATCTTTTCGTTTTTTAATTTAACTAGATTGTAAATAAGCTTACATAGTCAGGGATTTTCTCTCATACTTTATATCTCTCACAGTATCTTGTACAGGACAAGGGTCATAATAAAAGATACTTGGTATCTATTAAATAAAATAATAGGACTCTATATCACTTTTTGAGTGATTTCCTTCTACTTGCTCCATTTTTTTCTTGTGGACAAAAGTTTATTTGCCTTTCCTCTCCCATGGCCTCTTCAAGGATATATCATTTCATTTGTGTGCCTATTCCCTGCAGTAATTCAGACTGCAACCTTACTTTGCCTTAGCAGATACTAGTCATTGGTAACTGAAAAAAATTATCAATTGTTACTGTAAGTGGTCTGGGAACCAACTTTTTGTTAGTTCTTGAAAACTTGACCAGGGAAGCACAAGCTCTGATAGATTCTACCAAACTGCAGATTTTACAAGTCATCACTTGACTGTGTGCCTTTCATCTAAAAGTGAACCCATCTAAATGTGGAAAGCCTTATGATCATGTTTGCCACTTGATAATAACTTTTTTTCATCATTCTAATCATAAATAATATTTAATAGAAGCTACCTCCTCTACTCCTTCAAGATAGCACATGTACAGAAGGTTGTGCAGAGGCTCTCATCTGTGGCTGTGGTTGCAAGAGGAGAAACTATATGAAAATCCTTTGCTGAACTGTAAAGGCCAAGTTGGCTAAGGGAGGCTGAAGTTGGAAATCATCTGAATTAGTTTCAGAATCTTAATTCACGCTTTGACATCCAAAAGCACTATAGGTTTTCACCAGACTGCATGCTTTCACTCCCAACAGTGAGAACAATTTTTGTCTCAGAATTTTTCAGGCGCTTTGTGGAATCTAGGTAGACTAACTCATATAAGAATTGCAGTACATAATTTGAAGGTGGCTGAATCTAAAAATATGCTAGGGGCCTGGGTAAGTGAGGTGGTTCATCTTCTCTGCTCTTTTAATGGAATTCAGAAATAACAAGTTCTAACTATTGCATCTAATTGAGAAAAGTACAGTTGAAGACTTTCTGCAGAAAAACAAGGCTAGAGGAATGCATCATGTCTGCATTGAGGCAGATGATACAAAAGCAGCTATGATAAGATTTGAAGCAAAAAAAATTCTTTTTCTTCTGAATGACAAGGCTAAAACAGGAGGAGCACATGGCAAACCAGTCATTTTTCTCCATCTGGAGGCCCCATGAAACTCGAGCAAATTGTGTGAAAAATTTATTAAAGATAATCTTCTTTGGAAGGGTATCAAAATTTTATTTTTTATTTGATCTTTGTTCAAAGTCCTTAGTTATTATTTTGACTTAAAATTTTAAACTTCAAACTAAGTGACAGAAGATTAGGCCAAAAAACTATATTCTTCATTTTCTACTTTTTTCTGATATTTGGGGAAATATTGGTTAACCTGTTTTTTGGATAATATATACCAGTCATGTGGAAGATTGGATGTTTAGAGTGAAATAGGTGGCAGAGTAGCACCAGGCTTGGAGTCAGGAAAACTCATCTTCCTAAGTTCCTGGCTTCAGACACTTACTAGCTGTGTTACCCTGTTTGCCTCAGTTTCCTCATCTGTAAAATGAGCTGGAGAAGGAAATGGCAAGCCACTCTATTATCTTTGCTTAAGAAAACCCCATGTGGGGTCATGAAGAATTGGACACAACTGAACAGCAACAGCAAGGTCTGTGGAAAGATTAACCCCCAAAGCAGTGGGTACATGGACACCTTTATGTGGATGTAGATGACCAAGTTTTTAGGATGAATCTATTAAACAATTAAGCTGTTCTATAGGCTATTTCAAGGTTTTTTAGACCAAAACTTTGTAGATTGTTGGGGAACACCTTCTTTTGAGAAAAGATCCTTTGCACCAAACTTTTGGGTATTGGGATATTAGAATGAGAGAATAGAAAAGTTGTGAAAATCTGAAGAGATATCTGCATGTATGTCCAGGCAGATCTAGAAATAATTTAGTTAGTTTAAAAAAACCCTTTCCTCAGAGTTTACGAGAAATCTATACATGGAGCAATCAATTTTTAAAGAAAATTTCATTGTGTTTAAGTTGGGGGCAGTGAAGTAAATCAATTAAGTTACCCTGTCCCATTTAAAAATGTCAGGATCCTGTGTTCTGATAACTAGGTGAAAACTCTTCTCCATTGAATCAGTCAGTCTTTAGATTAAATTCAAAAAAGACTTTGGCAAATGAAGATGTTTTTGAAAACCACTAGATGAACTATATCATTGTTACTTGGGTGTGTTTAGGTTGACTGAGGAAACCTAGTGGATCATTTGTAAAATGGTAAGCCAGCTTAGAACTGAGTTTTTAAAGCATCTGTTAGTTTAGGGAAAACTTTCCTGTAAGGCTCCTTAAGAAGGAGTCTTTTGGGATAGAGGAGAGGGCCTTGGGCTTGGTCTCTTCCCTCCCCACTTCCCAAACGAACAAAAGAAAACCTCAAAACCTTTAGATAAACAGAGGATTTGGACTTTTCGTTGGCATCCCAGTAGTGTCCCCAGAACAGAACTAGCTGGTCCCAGTAGCTGAAGGAGATTGGACATCATATGGAAAAGCAGATTGAAAGTTCTACAATACTATACCTAAAGGGAATATCTTAAGGTCTCCAGCAAAAGCACTTCCAAGAGCTATCTCTTTGATACAAAGTATCCCTTTGACACATATGATCTTTAAGCTGCACCTTACTTTACATCAGACTGTGTGTACTGAGAAAAAAGTGTGTCAGACCTTTGGGGGGAATATTTCGTACTAACTATACTACTCTCTAGTAAATTACCATTTCTAAAAACTCCAAAGAAAAAAATGTCTACTAGAAGCTGGAGGATACTGTTATTTTAAAGCCCTCACCCAGAGCCCCACAAATCTGAGCCTAATAATCACTGCAAAAACATGAATGTTAAATGAAAGAGGGGCATTTGAGGCATTCTTGCATGCCCACCCTACCAGCCGAAAGAAACATGCCATCAGAATGTTTGACTTAACACTTCATACAGCAGAAATACAAAAAGGTAAATACAGTTTCCAAGGAAAATAAGTAATAAGTTCAAGTTACCCCATTGTTTGAAGTCTTGTCTTTCTAAAGAGAGAGGGCAATTTATGCAGTTAAAAGCAGGGAAAGAGGGAGATTATCAAGAGCTAAAACATTCAAGGGAATAAAGCTATAAGCAGAATTTATTGAAAAAGGATTAGTGAAGATGGAGAAGCAGACACTGGAACTAAATCTACAATTGTTGGAGAAATCAGAGCTAAAAGATTTATGGTGACTTCTGAATTGGACAACTTAATAAAATACATATTTTTCAGCACAGTGTGGTACTTTTACAAAAATAGATCACATACAGAGAAATTACAAATAAAACTTTAAAAAGCAGAAACATTAAATATATCCATCAAGGACCATAGTACAAAAAGCAATAATCATTTAAGGGAGCCCAAGCAAAAAACACATAATTAAATGGTAACTTCATAGTGAAATAACCAAATAATAGGAATGTGGAAAAACAAAATATAGACATAATAACTGTATGAAAAACAATCATACATTACACATCAAAATTTCTGGGAATGCAGCTAAAGCATTTCTTAGAGGAAAAAGTATATCCCCTTTTTTAATGCATTAACAAAATAGAGGATTAATGAATTGAATATGCAGTATTTGAAAAAAAATTTTAACCAACCATTAAAACCAGAAAAGCATAAAAGGAAGAAATCTTGAAAATTATAGGAACCACAGACAAATATGAAACCAAAATACTATGAACAAAACTAAAAGCTGATTCTAAAAAGAAAAAAAAACTAAACAGATTGATAAATATTTAGCCAACTTAATTTTAATAAAAAGAAGAGAGGCAATTCAAATGAACAAAATAAACAAGATAAAGTCGAAACAAATCCATAAGAAATAAAAATGATCAAATTAAGTCAATGAGGATTTATTAAGCACATGCTCTGTGCTAAGTGCCAGGGATACAAAGAAAGGCAAAAACTGTCCCTTCCCTGAAGGAGCTCACAATCTAATGGGAGAGATGGTGTGCAAACAAACTATGTATAAACAAGTACATGCAAGATAAATTGAAGGTGATCTCAAAAGGAGGGCACTATATGATCAAGGAGGACTGACATATAGAGAGAGCCATATGCTAACAAAACTTAAAAATTCAAAAGAATACTGGATAATTTACAAAAATATAAAATGCCCACATTAGTATGACAGTAGAAATCTTAATCTCAGAAAAGGAAATTAAACTAGTTAAAAAGGAACTGCCAAAGGTAAAATGTCTATGTGGATTTGCAAGAGAATTTTAACAAACTTTTAATGGATAGTTAATACCTATACTCCACAAGTTATTCTCAAAATTGAAAAAGAATGCACTTTTGCAGGAGGGCTAGATGGCCCAGTGAATAGAGCATTGACCCTGGAGTCAGGAGGACTTGAGTTCAAATCTGGCCTCAGACACTTAACACGTACTAGCCGTGTGACCTTGGGCAAGTCACTTAACCCCAATTGCCCTGCCTTCTCCCTCCAAAAAAAAAAACCACTTTTGCTAAACTTTTTATGAGACAGTTACAATATTTAAATTAGAAAAGGATAAAGCAAAGAATGAATATACTTTAAATTTTGTTGGTTTTTTAATTCTAGCAAAGAGAATTCATTAGTTTATCCAAGAAATTCATTATGATCTAGTTGGAGTTATTTCAGGGATACAAAAATAGTTCTACATTAGGAAAACAACATAATAATAAAACCAAAACTACATATTTATGCCAGCATTCATTTAAGCTTTTAAAAAAAACAACATACCAAATGTAGGCATAGTGGGATCTTCACAGTATGTAAGGGGACCTAAAACTGTAAGCTATAGAGAACACAATAGAAGCTTTCCCAATAAATACAACAAAGAAAGCTGCTCTCTTTGATAGAGTTCTAGAAATCCTAGTAATGGTAAAGAGAAGGAAATTAAAGGCCTAAAGAAAGGCAAAGAGGAAACAACTATCCCTATTTGTTGCTGGCATGGTTTACTTAGAAGATCTTAGGAAACCAGCAGAGAAGCTGAGGCTATTAGTCAAGTTGTAGTCTACAAAATAAACTCACAAAAGGGAACACTTTCTATATAATAAAATCCAGGAGACAATAATAGGGAAATCCAATCAAAACCACTACGAAATGGGTGGATTTCCAACTCATATAGGTATGTGATTTAATACATGACCCCGACTCTCCCACTTTTATTCTAGCAGTGAAATAGTAAAATCCCTAAATTAAACAGTGACAAATATAAAAAGACATCCATTAGCTACCTCATCTAGCCCAAAAACACACTCAGAATCTGTGGACACTTTTTGTTCTAATCCTGCCAGAGCAGCAAAGGATGAAGCACCATAAACAGGAAAGCCTGGGGCAGGAATTTCAGGATCTTCTGTAGATCATTCAGATCAAGGAAACTTCTAGGGAAACTTGAATTACATTCTGCCCCTCCAGCCATGTAGACCATTACCACTGGTACAGGAGAGTCCAATGGCCCGGTTCTGTGTCCAATCCCACTTCTGAAACCCATCAGTGTCAACCAGACTGGAACCAGTCTCTAAACTGTGGGTGGC
Organism: Pseudochirops corinnae; assembly: GCA_028646515.1. Classification (NCBI taxonomy): domain Eukaryota; kingdom Metazoa; phylum Chordata; class Mammalia; order Diprotodontia; family Pseudocheiridae; genus Pseudochirops; species Pseudochirops corinnae. The sequence continues at coordinate 8,787 of JAQQSV010002050.1, forward strand.
CAGAGCTAAACAAAACAGGAGAGTAAGGAATCAAACAAGTTTAATTTCAGAGTGAAGAAAATGGCTTACAAGCAAGGACATGTGTGCCAGAGTCCTACCCCTGGTGGGAAAAGCTCAGTATTTCTGCCTATGGCTATGCAATGCGGGGTAACAGTAACAATATGATAGGTTTTATTGATAGCTGGGCTTTTGTGACCAAAACATGGGTACTACAGGTGCTTGTCCAAGTTCGGGAGACCACCTGATGCTGGTGTGAAACAACTCTGGGATTTTTCTGGGACTGAGATCATCCAAGAGAGGAGCTCAGAGGACTGTGTTGTGCCAAGCTCAGGCCACAGCCTTGTTTGAAGGGCCTTAACTCTGGAAAACCAGGTGTTTCTAATATTGACAATCAAAAGAAGCAAAAGAAAACCATCCAGTACCATGATCCAGGACAGCCAGCCACAGAACTGACCCAGAATGCTGAATTCTGCCCTGTCAGAAAATAGATGCACCAAAGGAAATAGAAGCCCATAACAGAAACCCAAGAAAGTACTGTCAGGACAGAGAATATAGGAAGAGTCTAAACCCAGCCTTGGTACTAAAGCCAAGAACTAAGGGTAAAGATGTGATAAAAATAGAAGTGGCCAAACACTAAAGAAGTATTTTGGGTTAAGAATCATGCACTAGAAAAACCCGGAAGAGAATTAACCAAAACAACTTAAGCTGAACCTCAGAGAAGAAAATTGCTTAGCTACAGAGATGATACAAATTCCTAGAAGAAATAGAGCAAGAGATTATAAATTAAATAAAAGCACTCTAGGAAGGGATTGCAAGGAGAATGTATGATTTAGAACAAAAGATGGTAAACTTTGTCCAAGAAACAAACTTCTTGTTAAAGGGGCTCAAGCAGCAGTCAGATTCCATGAGGCAGGAAAATATATTTGAATGAAATCGAAAGATTGAAAAAATAGTAAGATACTCTATCAAAAGTTAGTGACCTGCTCAAAAAAAAAAGGTGACTTGGAAAATATTTTAACGGGATAGAATTTAAGAATCATTGGACTCCTTCAAATCCATAACTAAGCAGTAATGAAAACATTCAACATTTATATAGCACTTAATGCTACATACTGTGCTAAGCACTTTACAATTATTTAACTTTTAATCCTCACAACAACCTGTCACAAATGAAATTCAACAGAGATAGACTGAGGCGTGTTTTCTCCAAGCAAGATAACGTTTCATTAACAAGGATGCTACCTGCCAGTAGAATGGGTCTAATGATTGTCTCAATGACCTAAAAGACGAAAAATTGAAGATATAACTGATTTTTATAAGCATAGAACAAAGAGCAGCACAAGGTAGGTGAGGAAATAATACTGTTGGGTATAAGGTTAGCAACATCATAGAGGTGAGGGCAGCATGATTGATTACAATTAAATGAAGAGGTTTACACACAAAAGAGGAGGGGTGGGCCTGGACCACCCCTCTGTGTCTTAGAGGAATGCTTTATGGGTTTATAGTATCCCAAGGCTATTGATAGTGGACCAGGGAGGGACCACTTTTAATTGGCAAGGATGAGTCTAATATGGGACACAGTCAACTTGTGTGCTTTCAAGGATAACATACATGTCAAGGAGTATCTCAGGAAGTTATAAAGGATAGCAAACTTCCTTGGCATAAAGCAGGTTCTGTTAGGATAGCAGTTCTGTTAGAATTAAAGTTTTTTATGAGATTATTAAACTCCTAAACTTTAGCCTAGAGTTTTTCTTTAACTAAAAGTGATTGATAGGAAAACTGAACTGTGGCATCCAGCTTGTGAGAGAAAGACTGAACTTTTGAACTCATGAGCTTTTTACTCAGAGACAAAGAGGTTCTGAGGGTTGTTATGTAGACAACAATACGGTTACATGATAGAATCAATTACAGAATGAAATAAAATACAGGATCAATAATTAATTTTCACAGACCCTAGGAGTTAATTGCTATTTCCTCATTTTACAGATGACAAAACTGAGGCAAATGGAGGTTAAGTGATGAGTAGGTGTTTGAGGCCAGTGATGAATTCAGGTTTTCTTGACTACAGGCACAGAGCTCCATCCCCTGTGCTACCTAGCTGCCCCATAAAGTCTAGATACCATATTTCAGGAAATCATAAAAGAAAACTGCCCAGATGTTTAGAACCAAAGGGCAAAATGAAAATAGAAAGAATCTGCCAATCACCTCCTAAAAGAAACTCCAAAATGAAAACTCAGAAATATTATAACCAAAATTCAGAGCTTCTAGGTCAAAGGGAAAAAAATACTGCCAACATCCAGGAAGAGTTTTAAGTAAGGGGAGAAAATAACTCGGACTCAAAAAACAGGGTTTAAAACTTGCCTTTGACACTTAGAGTGTGACCTTGAGAGCATGGCTCAACCTTCCTGGCTTTAGGTGTTACCTAAGTTACCTCTCCTGTAAAATGAGGGAATTGGAGCAGATGGACCCTGAGGTACCTACAGCTCTGTAGCTAGATCTTAGAAGGTTTAGGTTGAGCATTAGTGAAATGAGTATCTTCACTTTGCATCTGCTACTCTGCCTGGTTTCAATTCTAAGATGTCCCTCCCCACCATGCTGCTAACACAGGCCTTGACTGGCCTTCAGCCTACCTCCTTCAGCCTCCTCTCGCCTCTGATTGGAGGCTGGAGGGTAGAGTTTGAAATTCCTTCCTATTCCTTCCTTTACAGAAGATAAGAACTAGACACTCAACTCATTCCACTATCCATCTGCTGCCCTACCTGGTTTCAACTCATTGGAACAAAGTTCCTGTGCTGGGTACCTGGCCATGTCCTGTCTCCACCTTGAGTGTTCTCTTTACCCCTCCCTCCCCTCTCTTTTTTTTGCCTCCTTTTGTGTGTTGTTTCCCCCTTTAAGCTATAAGCTTCTTGAGGATAAGGTCTGTCTTTTTATTGTGTCCCCAGGGCTTAGCACAGTGTCTGTCATATGACAAGTGCTTAATAAATGTTGATTGGATTGGAATATGAAATCATGGAAAAGTTGAGAAATTAAATAAGTTATCATTTTTAAATCATCACGCTTTTAACTAAATATGCAATAAAATATAACACTACTTAGGATAATCTTTGCATAAGTTTATTAATCACTGTATGTGAGGTACTGTAATGGACACTAAGAATAACAGATGAAATACAGGACAATCCTTGCCATCTGGGAATTCACATTCTACTGTAATAGGTAATCAGATGTAAACAAGTAAGTGCATGATAGTTTGAGAAAGGAGAAATTACTAACAACTGATCAGGAAAGGTGACACATGATAGGAGCCTTGAAGGAAGCTGGGTTTTCCAAGAGGTAGAATTAAGGAATTCTGAGCATGAGGGACAACCTGTATAAATACACAGGGGAGAAATTGGTTTATGTATAATGAAAGACTTTTTTTATTTAATAAAACAAACCTTTCCCTTTATTTCCCCCAGTTGTTGACAATAGTAGTAATTGGGCAGTATGTGGGAAAAGTTCTGGAGTTATCTCAATGCCTGTGACAGCACGAGCAACTCATAAAGTCCATATGGAAGTGATGCCTCTCTTTGCTGGATATCTCCCCTTTCCTGATGTCAGATTGTTTAAATACCTCCCTCATCATTCTGCTCATTCCACACAACTTGATGCTGGTAAGAATTTTTTTTAACAGGGAAGACTCCATATTAGAGATTGTGTGAATGATTTAAGTGTGGAAGAGAAAATGAAAAGTGTTTTTAAGAACTTGTATGAATTAACAACTATTTAATGAGATTTCTGACATATTCTGAAGAAATTTTTAAAAATATGATCTTTAGGGGCATCTAGGTGGCCCAGTAAATAGAGCACCAGCCCTGGAGTCAGGGAGACCTGAGTTCAAATCTAGCCTTAGACATGTAACACTTAGTAGGTGTATAACCTTGGGCAAGTCACTTAACCCCAATTGCCCTGTCTTCCTCCCTCCAAAAGAAAAAAAAGACAAAATAAAATCTTTAATTTGTGTTTGAGAGAATATACACTAAAGTTTTATTTCTTATTTGGACACTTTGCCAGAAAATAAGTTTACACTAATCCTTCACACGTTACCAAACATAAAAGAGATTTTAAAATATCAACAGGAGAATGGAAAGACATAACTGTAGTTAGAAAAAGAAGGATATAAACTCTTGATTATAGAAAATAAAAATGAACAGTTTTGATTACATAAAATTGAAAAACATTTGAATGAAAACAGTGACATTGAAATTAGAAGAGAGGCAACTCATGAGTTTTCATCACTACCATCTGATTACCAAAGAAGAAAATAGTAATGTTGGAGAGATGAAAAGACATAGTCTTGTACTATTGGAGCTATCTAGTCATTCCAGAGAACAGTTTGCAATTATACTGAAAAAAGTCACTAAACTTTATACATATATCCTTTGATCCAGTGATATCACTACTGATCCCCAACAATTTCAGGAATAGGAAAGCCATACGTACCCAAAAAAATATAGCAGCACTTTTTTTTGTAGCAAAGAATTATAAAGTAGGTACCGATCAATTGAGGAAACTTCTGAACAAACTGGCACGTTAATGTGATGGAGTGTTATTGCACTATTAAAGTGACAAACATGGGAAATTCAGAGAAGTTTGGGGAAGACTTGTATGAACTAACAAAAAATGAAATTAACAGAACCAAGAGAACATTTAATGCGATGACCACAATAATATAATATAAACAATATTTAAAGACAAGTGTAGGTATCAAAGTACCAGTGATGAAGAAAGAAACATATTCCATCTCTACAAAGTGAAGGGTGGATTTTAGATGTGGAATGAAGCACGCCTTTTTGGACATCTTAAATGCGTTTATTTTGCTCTTCTTAACTTTGTTACAAGGGAGGGTTCTGTTTCTGTGGTGGAGGGTTGGAATGTATTGGGAGGTGAAAATGATAAATCATCAATAAATTATCAAAATACCAAAAAAAAATTTTAAGTGAGAAAAAGATTTCTTCTTTTCCCTTAAATAGAATGTTGTTATTAGCTCTTCTGAGGTAATGTAATACTAAGAAATAGAAATTAACCTACTGATATACTTTATAAATGCTTAGGATTAAACTTATTCTTGTGAATATAATATTAAGAGTTCTATTTGAAGTGATTTGAGAATGGAAACGTGACTTTTTGTTTTATTTTTTTTAGACAGCTGGATTGAAAATGATAATCTGTCAGTGGATAAGAATATGGAAGATCAAACTGACAACAGTAGTCTAAAGAGCAAAAGCAGCTCCCATTCAGCAGCCAGTGTGGAGCACAAAGGCTTGCCCATGCCCCGGCTACAACCGTTTCCATCTGGTCAAGTCTTCAACTCAAGCGCTGGCATGCAGATCCTGGTAATCCCTAGCAAGGATGACCACATTCTGGAAGTCAGTGTTACATGACGACTCCATGTGTGTACCAAACAAATATTAGGAACTGGATATGAATGCACTTTAAAGGATCATAACCTGATTGTTCTTCATTGTAATATTCTGGCCCTAACTAGACTTGTGGTGACGCTACATTTGCCTACCATGGAAGCGTTTGACAGTTGTACAGATTTCAGTGTACAATGCAGCTTGTATCAAATAGTTCATAATGCTCCTTTCAGAAAATGTCCTGTGTGATGTGTATTATTTATGTCATTTACCCATCTCCCAACCTCCCTGCTGTTGTGTTCCTGCAGTGTCCTCCCACATATCCAATTTTCTTAACTTAGTCATATGCTGCTGATAAAATAAAAATGCTTGTAATTGGGCTATCTAAATTGAGCAGCCTTTTAGTCTGCAGATTCCTTTTTTGTATGTAAATCTGTCTTTCAGGTAAACATATAACAAAATCTTATAATCCTTACTTGTTGGTTTGTGTGTGCCTTTTTGGTCACACAGCTGCCCAATTTCTGGACCAAGGTAGTTTCCTAAATCACCCAAGGAGAAAAATACGATCTTTTAGTCCATAGTATCTCTATGACCTTTTATTAAAAACCCTTGAGGAGTGGAGGAATTAGAGGGGGGTGGAGGAATAACTTAACCCCTTCTGTGCCTTGATGTCTGAATTACAAAGATATTTAAGGTCTAATAGTGAAACTTTTTCAGGTTTTTGAGCCATTTTAAAAGTACTTTTGAAAAGGTAGGCCTGGTCTTGAAAAATAAATTGGCATTTAAATAATTTAGTTATGAATACATGTTTCTGAAACCCTTTTTCCACCCAGAATGTTGATGAAGAATCAGATCTTGATTTTAAGTATATATTTGTTATATTTAATTGTCACAATTTATGTTCTTTGGGATTGTTTTGATTTGTGTTGGTTTCCTCCTCACTCTTAACCTCAATTAAAATTTTCACTTTACTTTTAATTTTGGAGTATTTAACCATTTTTTCACATTGTAAATGTAGACATTAAGAAGTGTAGATAATAATAGAGGTTATGACAGAGACTTAGTGAGTTTTTTCTTTGGTTATGAGGAAAAATTAAGATCCTGGAAGTGAACTTCTGATTAAGCAAACTATCGTCATACTATACCAACTAACTATTTTGTTAACATTTGTAAATTTGCTTGTATATATGGTTGATTATTATTTTGAAAGGAAAAAGTCCAAACTAACTGAAATAATGTTAAAGTTACACCAAAAATCAAGAACAAAGTAAATGTGTGTTAATTTTTATTGGTATCCAAGGTCAGAGCTTGTAAATAAGTGCTATATGTTTTAAACTTTTTCCAGCTCTCAAAAGTTATGTATTTTTGTACATATTGAGTACTCTCAAATTCACTGGGAATGCTTTTGGTGGGATTTTATTTTAAAAATCCATGCAAATTGATAGTTAAAGCAGATGATGGGGCCTCTTCTGAATAACCTCAAAGGTATGAGCCTTAAAAAGAGGAAAAAAAGAATCCTCATAGCTGCAGCTATTTCAGCAGGTTGTTAGATACCTGACAAAAGCTGATTAGTATTCTTCAATGTAGGGAAGCACAGAAAACATAATTATAAAATATCATCTTCGTTTTCAGTATTCTGTATGTTGTGTTAAAGTCATTCAAAGAAATAAAGGTGTGATTTTTTTTCATGTTCTTCTCATTTGTATTTGACTGAAGTAGTATGCAGAGATAATAAATATTTAGTTGTTTGCTAATCTGCCCAAATAATTGTACTTTGATTACATGCAACTTAAAACCGTTAGCGTTAACCTGCTTTTTGGAAGATAAGAGTTTTAAAGTCGAATATTGTGTTTCATTTCTCATAGCTTCACTTTATGGAAATTAGATAGTTGCCCAACAAATAAATGAGTTGTAGCTGACAGATGGAGAAAATATATAACGTTAACAGGAACTCCACTGAATAAAAACATCATTTACGACAGGAAGAAGTCAAGTGACACCTATACTTCATTGAAGTATGCATTCTTCTGTAAGAGAGTGTATTTTCACTGTATCAAATTTAGCATTATGCACTGTCTTTGAGGCCCCAGATTATAATTAAAGTTTTATTTGTTGACATGTAGTTTTTTAATTCCCGCAGGGAAATCTTACTTTAATATTTTAAAATAAAAGATTAGAGGAAAGAGAAGAATTAAGTAGAGAGTCAGATGTTGGGTGTTTCTTACAATTGTCTAAAAAAATAAAACAAACCAAATTTGCCATACATTTTTCTAACTATCCAAAAGTTTTGACTAGAATTTAAGTTGCATGTGTTCTCTGCTTTACTTTTAAAACAAAGAATGTTTGGGCATGCTGATCAAAAATTCAGTGGTCAGCATTTTAAATATAAACCATAAAGTCATCTACAAATATTCGAAATTACTATTGCTGCTGAAAAGTGAGATTTAGGTATAAGACAAACCTGGTTTTGTTATAGCAGCTCTAGAGTGATTGTGATGTCAAGCTTAAAGTTGATGCTTAACATAGGCTATTTCAGATACCTGTTGAAAATGTCAATAAGAATTTTTTTGTCATAATTTTGTCAATTTCAAAGAAAAAATATTCCCATCATTCATTTCCTCTCTAATATTCCATTTAGTGTGAAAATGACATTTTTTTAAAACCACACAGTTCCCTAAAATCCAATTGTTAAGATAATGTATGGGGTGGAAATCTCTTAAATAATTGCCAGATTTTTTAAGTGAATTGGTGGGGAAAGAAATCATCATAAAAACTTCTTTTCACTTTGTCTTTAAGGTTGTATTAAAAATGAAATTAAAGAAATCATAAATTATGTTGCATGTAGAATAGAAATGTAAGGATGAAAAAGAGTAAACTGGCATTTTAAATGAGTGGTCTTAAATTATAGTTTAGGAAATGAACCATATTATACTAATCTTTTTATTTGATTATATTTTTGTAAAAGAATGCCTTTCTCTTGAAATCAGGATGAACTTATAGTACAGGTTTTGGGAATTTGACTAGAAGAGGTAAAGTTAGTGACTTTGACATTGCGGATACTTCATTTTGATAGTTTAGCTTGAGGTGATTATTTACATTACTCTGTAATAATATTACTTAATTGTTTTATTTATTTGTTCCTCCCACCGCCCTCCCCCATTAAGCAAATTTTATTTTAGAAAGGTCTTTCAATACATATATAAAACAAATTCCCACACTAGCCATATTGGATAGTGTATCTCTCCCTCTGTATTTTAAGACAGAAGGTGAGTAATATATGTTATTCTTTGGGATTTGTGATTTATCACTGTATTGATCAGATTTCTAAAGTCTTTGAAAGTTTTTTGCTGTATAATGATTGTTCTGGTTTTGCTTATTTTACTCTGGATCAGTTCATAAAGATCTTTCTAATTTTTTCTTTAATTTCTTTGGGCTATAGGCCTAGCAGTGGTTATACAGTGAAAGGGTATGCTCAGTTTAGTCACTTTTGGGGCATTGTTCCAGTTGAATTCCAGAATGGTTAGACCAATTCACAGCTCTGCCAGTAATGCATTAGCACATTGATTTTCCTGTCCTCAGACTTTATGCCATTTTCCCCTTTTATTATTGTCTTTACTAGTTTGATAGATGTGAGTTAAGCCCTCAAAGTTGCTTTAATTTTCATTTCTCTGAGTATTAGTGATTAGAGCATTTTTTCATATGATTGTTGATTGCTTGGATTTCTTCCTTGCCTGTTCGTAGCCTTTGACTATTTATCTATTCAAGAGATAGCCTGGTGGTACAGTGGATAGGATGCTGTACTTGGAGTCTGGAAGACCTAGGTTTAAATCCAATGTCAGACACTTGCTAACCGTGTGAATTTGGACAAATCACTTAACCTCTGCCTCAGTTTCCCCATCTATAAAGTGAGGACAATAACAGTATCTACCTCCCAGGGTTTTGAGGCTAAAATAAAATAATGCAGGTACAATACTTGCAAACCTTAGAGTGTTATATAAATGATAGCTGTTGTTATTACTACAATTATTGTCTGTTGGGAATGGCTCTTTAGTTTTTTATTTAAATCTGCTTCTTATATATCTTGACAATAAAGTCTTTGTGAAAGACATTTTTGTTGCAAAGACTTTTTCCCAGTTATCTGTTTCCCTTTGTTATTACATTAATTTTGTTTGTAACAAAACTTTTTAATTTTATATAATGAAAATTGTCCATTTTATTGTCTCACTTCTTTAGTCATACGCTCTTCCCCTCTTCCCCGTAATTCCAAAAGGTAATTTCTTTCCTGTTCTTCTAATTTATCATGTTACTTTTTATATCTTAATCACACATCAGTTTGGAGCTTTCCATGGTGTATAGCATGAAGTATTAGTTTCTAAGCCCAATTTCTGCCAGACTGCTTTCCACTTTCCCCATCATTTTTGTCAAACAGTGAGGCCTTCCCTCATTAACTGGGGGAATAAACTGGATTTATCAAACAAAATGCTGCTATGTTTGTTTTTGTATTTTGTGTACCTAGTATGTTTCACTGCTCAATCACTCTTTTAACTAGTAAAAGTAATTTTTAAAAAAAATTTTAAATTAATTGATATTTATTTTCTCTTCCTCTCACATGATTCCTCTGCCCACCATTGGAGGGTTGGGGTTGGAGGCAAGAATCTTGTAAAAATAAGCATGGTTAAGCAAAATAAATCCTATAATTAGTAAGCCCCCAAAATAGTGTCTTAAAACCAGGTGGATTTAAGATTTACTGCTTTGTAGTATAATTTCAAAATCTGGCACTAATAGTTCCCTTCCTTCCCACTTTGTTTCCTACACTTGAGATTCTTTACCTATTATTTTTCCATATGAATTTTATTATTATTTGTAGCTCTACAAGATAGTTCTTTACTAGTTTGGTACACACTGAATAAGTAAATTAGTTTAGGGTAGCATTGCTATTTAGAGCTATCTTTATTTCTCCAAAGAATGTTTCATAGGATTCCTGGGTGTTTTTTTTTTTAACTTTTATTTATTTTAGTTTACATCATTCATTTCTACGAGATTTTGAGTTACAAATTTTCTCCCCATCTTTCCCCTACCCACCACCCCAAAACAGCCATCCCATTGTATAACCCCTCCCCCAATCTATTCTCTCCTATGTCCTCCCTCCTCACCCCTCTGACTTTCCCAGAGCAGGATGAATCTCCCTACCACAGTGCCTGTGCATCTTAAGTCCCAGTTGGATGTAGTTAATAATATTAATAATAATAATTGTGTGTATGTATATATATATATATATATA
>JAQQSV010002050.1:19566-38833 GCA_028646515.1 Pseudochirops corinnae
GTGGGTAGGGGAAAGATGGGGAGAAAATTTGTAACTCAAAATCTCGTAGAAATGAATGATGTAAACTAAAATAAATAAAAGTTAAAAAAAAAAACACCCAGGAATCCTATGAAACATTCTTTGGAGAAATAAAGATAGCTCTAAATAGCAATGCTACCCTAAACTAATTTACTTATTCAGTGTGTACCAAACTAGTAAAGAACTATCTTGTAGAGCTACAAATAATAATAAAATTCATATGGAAAAATAATAGGTAAAGAATCTCAAGTGTAGGAAACAAAGTGGGAAGGAAGGGAACTATTAGTGCCAGATTTTGAAATTATACTACAAAGCAGTAAATCTTAAATCCACCTGGTTTTAAGACACTATTTTGGGGGCTTACTAATTATAGGATTTATTTTGCTTAACCATGCTTATTTTTACAAGATTCTTGCCTCCAACCCCAACCCTCCAATGGTGGGCAGAGGAATCATGTGAGAGGAAGAGAAAATAAATATCAATTAATTTAAAATTTTTTTTAAAAATTACTTTTACTAGTTAAAAGAGTGATTGAGCAGTGAAACATACTAGGTACACAAAATACAAAAACAAACATAGCAGCATTTTGTTTGATAAATCCAGTTTATTCCCCCAGTTAATGAGGGAAGGCCTCACTGTTTGACAAAAATGATGGGGAAAGTGGAAAGCAGTCTGGCAGAAATTGGGCTTAGAAACTAATACTTCATGCTATACACCATGGAAAGCTCCAAACTGATGTGTGATTAAGATATAAAAAGTAACATGATAAATTAGAAGAACAGGAAAGAAATTACCTTTTGGAATTACGGGGAAGAGGGGAAGAGCGTATGACTAAAGAAGTGAGACAATAAAATGGACAATTTTCATTATATAAAATTAAAAAGTTTTGTTACAAACAAAATTAATGTAATAACAAAGGGAAACAGATAACTGGGAAAAAGTCTTTGCAACAAAAATGTCTTTCACAAAGACTTTATTGTCAAGATATATAAGAAGCAGATTTAAATAAAAAACTAAAGAGCCATTCCCAACAGACAATAATTGTAGTAATAACAACAGCTATCATTTATATAACACTCTAAGGTTTGCAAGTATTGTACCTGCATTATTTTATTTTAGCCTCAAAACCCTGGGAGGTAGATACTGTTATTGTCCTCACTTTATAGATGGGGAAACTGAGGCAGAGGTTAAGTGATTTGTCCAAATTCACACGGTTAGCAAGTGTCTGACATTGGATTTAAACCTAGGTCTTCCAGACTCCAAGTACAGCATCCTATCCACTGTACCACCAGGCTATCTCTTGAATAGATAAATAGTCAAAGGCTACGAACAGGCAAGGAAGAAATCCAAGCAATCAACAATCATATGAAAAAATGCTCTAATCACTAATACTCAGAGAAATGAAAATTAAAGCAACTTTGAGGGCTTAACTCACATCTATCAAACTAGTAAAGACAATAATAAAAGGGGAAAATGGCATAAAGTCTGAGGACAGGAAAATCAATGTGCTAATGCATTACTGGCAGAGCTGTGAATTGGTCTAACCATTCTGGAATTCAACTGGAACAATGCCCCAAAAGTGACTAAACTGAGCATACCCTTTCACTGTATAACCACTGCTAGGCCTATAGCCCAAAGAAATTAAAGAAAAAATTAGAAAGATCTTTATGAACTGATCCAGAGTAAAATAAGCAAAACCAGAACAATCATTATACAGCAAAAAACTTTCAAAGACTTTAGAAATCTGATCAATACAGTGATAAATCACAAATCCCAAAGAATAACATATATTACTCACCTTCTGTCTTAAAATACAGAGGGAGAGATACACTATCCAATATGGCTAGTGTGGGAATTTGTTTTATATATGTATTGAAAGACCTTTCTAAAATAAAATTTGCTTAATGGGGGAGGGCGGTGGGAGGAACAAATAAATAAAACAATTAAGTAATATTATTACAGAGTAATGTAAATAATCACCTCAAGCTAAACTATCAAAATGAAGTATCCGCAATGTCAAAGTCACTAACTTTACCTCTTCTAGTCAAATTCCCAAAACCTGTACTATAAGTTCATCCTGATTTCAAGAGAAAGGCATTCTTTTACAAAAATATAATCAAATAAAAAGATTAGTATAATATGGTTCATTTCCTAAACTATAATTTAAGACCACTCATTTAAAATGCCAGTTTACTCTTTTTCATCCTTACATTTCTATTCTACATGCAACATAATTTATGATTTCTTTAATTTCATTTTTAATACAACCTTAAAGACAAAGTGAAAAGAAGTTTTTATGATGATTTCTTTCCCCACCAATTCACTTAAAAAATCTGGCAATTATTTAAGAGATTTCCACCCCATACATTATCTTAACAATTGGATTTTAGGGAACTGTGTGGTTTTAAAAAAATGTCATTTTCACACTAAATGGAATATTAGAGAGGAAATGAATGATGGGAATATTTTTTCTTTGAAATTGACAAAATTATGACAAAAAAATTCTTATTGACATTTTCAACAGGTATCTGAAATAGCCTATGTTAAGCATCAACTTTAAGCTTGACATCACAATCACTCTAGAGCTGCTATAACAAAACCAGGTTTGTCTTATACCTAAATCTCACTTTTCAGCAGCAATAGTAATTTCGAATATTTGTAGATGACTTTATGGTTTATATTTAAAATGCTGACCACTGAATTTTTGATCAGCATGCCCAAACATTCTTTGTTTTAAAAGTAAAGCAGAGAACACATGCAACTTAAATTCTAGTCAAAACTTTTGGATAGTTAGAAAAATGTATGGCAAATTTGGTTTGTTTTATTTTTTTAGACAATTGTAAGAAACACCCAACATCTGACTCTCTACTTAATTCTTCTCTTTCCTCTAATCTTTTATTTTAAAATATTAAAGTAAGATTTCCCTGCGGGAATTAAAAAACTACATGTCAACAAATAAAACTTTAATTATAATCTGGGGCCTCAAAGACAGTGCATAATGCTAAATTTGATACAGTGAAAATACACTCTCTTACAGAAGAATGCATACTTCAATGAAGTATAGGTGTCACTTGACTTCTTCCTGTCGTAAATGATGTTTTTATTCAGTGGAGTTCCTGTTAACGTTATATATTTTCTCCATCTGTCAGCTACAACTCATTTATTTGTTGGGCAACTATCTAATTTCCATAAAGTGAAGCTATGAGAAATGAAACACAATATTCGACTTTAAAACTCTTATCTTCCAAAAAGCAGGTTAACGCTAACGGTTTTAAGTTGCATGTAATCAAAGTACAATTATTTGGGCAGATTAGCAAACAACTAAATATTTATTATCTCTGCATACTACTTCAGTCAAATACAAATGAGAAGAACATGAAAAAAAATCACACCTTTATTTCTTTGAATGACTTTAACACAACATACAGAATACTGAAAACGAAGATGATATTTTATAATTATGTTTTCTGTGCTTCCCTACATTGAAGAATACTAATCAGCTTTTGTCAGGTATCTAACAACCTGCTGAAATAGCTGCAGCTATGAGGATTCTTTTTTTCCTCTTTTTAAGGCTCATACCTTTGAGGTTATTCAGAAGAGGCCCCATCATCTGCTTTAACTATCAATTTGCATGGATTTTTAAAATAAAATCCCACCAAAAGCATTCCCAGTGAATTTGAGAGTACTCAATATGTACAAAAATACATAACTTTTGAGAGCTGGAAAAAGTTTAAAACATATAGCACTTATTTACAAGCTCTGACCTTGGATACCAATAAAAATTAACACACATTTACTTTGTTCTTGATTTTTGGTGTAACTTTAACATTATTTCAGTTAGTTTGGACTTTTTCCTTTCAAAATAATAATCAACCATATATACAAGCAAATTTACAAATGTTAACAAAATAGTTAGTTGGTATAGTATGACGATAGTTTGCTTAATCAGAAGTTCACTTCCAGGATCTTAATTTTTCCTCATAACCAAAGAAAAAACTCACTAAGTCTCTGTCATAACCTCTATTATTATCTACACTTCTTAATGTCTACATTTACAATGTGAAAAAATGGTTAAATACTCCAAAATTAAAAGTAAAGTGAAAATTTTAATTGAGGTTAAGAGTGAGGAGGAAACCAACACAAATCAAAACAATCCCAAAGAACATAAATTGTGACAATTAAATATAACAAATATATACTTAAAATCAAGATCTGATTCTTCATCAACATTCTGGGTGGAAAAAGGGTTTCAGAAACATGTATTCATAACTAAATTATTTAAATGCCAATTTATTTTTCAAGACCAGGCCTACCTTTTCAAAAGTACTTTTAAAATGGCTCAAAAACCTGAAAAAGTTTCACTATTAGACCTTAAATATCTTTGTAATTCAGACATCAAGGCACAGAAGGGGTTAAGTTATTCCTCCACCCCCCTCTAATTCCTCCACTCCTCAAGGGTTTTTAATAAAAGGTCATAGAGATACTATGGACTAAAAGATCGTATTTTTCTCCTTGGGTGATTTAGGAAACTACCTTGGTCCAGAAATTGGGCAGCTGTGTGACCAAAAAGGCACACACAAACCAACAAGTAAGGATTATAAGATTTTGTTATATGTTTACCTGAAAGACAGATTTACATACAAAAAAGGAATCTGCAGACTAAAAGGCTGCTCAATTTAGATAGCCCAATTACAAGCATTTTTATTTTATCAGCAGCATATGACTAAGTTAAGAAAATTGGATATGTGGGAGGACACTGCAGGAACACAACAGCAGGGAGGTTGGGAGATGGGTAAATGACATAAATAATACACATCACACAGGACATTTTCTGAAAGGAGCATTATGAACTATTTGATACAAGCTGCATTGTACACTGAAATCTGTACAACTGTCAAACGCTTCCATGGTAGGCAAATGTAGCGTCACCACAAGTCTAGTTAGGGCCAGAATATTACAATGAAGAACAATCAGGTTATGATCCTTTAAAGTGCATTCATATCCAGTTCCTAATATTTGTTTGGTACACACATGGAGTCGTCATGTAACACTGACTTCCAGAATGTGGTCATCCTTGCTAGGGATTACCAGGATCTGCATGCCAGCGCTTGAGTTGAAGACTTGACCAGATGGAAACGGTTGTAGCCGGGGCATGGGCAAGCCTTTGTGCTCCACACTGGCTGCTGAATGGGAGCTGCTTTTGCTCTTTAGACTACTGTTGTCAGTTTGATCTTCCATATTCTTATCCACTGACAGATTATCATTTTCAATCCAGCTGTCTAAAAAAAATAAAACAAAAAGTCACGTTTCCATTCTCAAATCACTTCAAATAGAACTCTTAATATTATATTCACAAGAATAAGTTTAATCCTAAGCATTTATAAAGTATATCAGTAGGTTAATTTCTATTTCTTAGTATTACATTACCTCAGAAGAGCTAATAACAACATTCTATTTAAGGGAAAAGAAGAAATCTTTTTCTCACTTAAAATTTTTTTTTGGTATTTTGATAATTTATTGATGATTTATCATTTTCACCTCCCAATACATTCCAACCCTCCACCACAGAAACAGAACCCTCCCTTGTAACAAAGTTAAGAAGAGCAAAATAAACGCATTTAAGATGTCCAAAAAGGCGTGCTTCATTCCACATCTAAAATCCACCCTTCACTTTGTAGAGATGGAATATGTTTCTTTCTTCATCACTGGTACTTTGATACCTACACTTGTCTTTAAATATTGTTTATATTATATTATTGTGGTCATCGCATTAAATGTTCTCTTGGTTCTGTTAATTTCATTTTTTGTTAGTTCATACAAGTCTTCCCCAAACTTCTCTGAATTTCCCATGTTTGTCACTTTAATAGTGCAATAACACTCCATCACATTAACGTGCCAGTTTGTTCAGAAGTTTCCTCAATTGATCGGTACCTACTTTATAATTCTTTGCTACAAAAAAAAGTGCTGCTATATTTTTTTGGGTACGTATGGCTTTCCTATTCCTGAAATTGTTGGGGATCAGTAGTGATATCACTGGATCAAAGGATATATGTATAAAGTTTAGTGACTTTTTTCAGTATAATTGCAAACTGTTCTCTGGAATGACTAGATAGCTCCAATAGTACAAGACTATGTCTTTTCATCTCTCCAACATTACTATTTTCTTCTTTGGTAATCAGATGGTAGTGATGAAAACTCATGAGTTGCCTCTCTTCTAATTTCAATGTCACTGTTTTCATTCAAATGTTTTTCAATTTTATGTAATCAAAACTGTTCATTTTTATTTTCTATAATCAAGAGTTTATATCCTTCTTTTTCTAACTACAGTTATGTCTTTCCATTCTCCTGTTGATATTTTAAAATCTCTTTTATGTTTGGTAACGTGTGAAGGATTAGTGTAAACTTATTTTCTGGCAAAGTGTCCAAATAAGAAATAAAACTTTAGTGTATATTCTCTCAAACACAAATTAAAGATTTTATTTTGTCTTTTTTTTCTTTTGGAGGGAGGAAGACAGGGCAATTGGGGTTAAGTGACTTGCCCAAGGTTATACACCTACTAAGTGTTACATGTCTAAGGCTAGATTTGAACTCAGGTCTCCCTGACTCCAGGGCTGGTGCTCTATTTACTGGGCCACCTAGATGCCCCTAAAGATCATATTTTTAAAAATTTCTTCAGAATATGTCAGAAATCTCATTAAATAGTTGTTAATTCATACAAGTTCTTAAAAACACTTTTCATTTTCTCTTCCACACTTAAATCATTCACACAATCTCTAATATGGAGTCTTCCCTGTTAAAAAAAATTCTTACCAGCATCAAGTTGTGTGGAATGAGCAGAATGATGAGGGAGGTATTTAAACAATCTGACATCAGGAAAGGGGAGATATCCAGCAAAGAGAGGCATCACTTCCATATGGACTTTATGAGTTGCTCGTGCTGTCACAGGCATTGAGATAACTCCAGAACTTTTCCCACATACTGCCCAATTACTACTATTGTCAACAACTGGGGGAAATAAAGGGAAAGGTTTGTTTTATTAAATAAAAAAAGTCTTTCATTATACATAAACCAATTTCTCCCCTGTGTATTTATACAGGTTGTCCCTCATGCTCAGAATTCCTTAATTCTACCTCTTGGAAAACCCAGCTTCCTTCAAGGCTCCTATCATGTGTCACCTTTCCTGATCAGTTGTTAGTAATTTCTCCTTTCTCAAACTATCATGCACTTACTTGTTTACATCTGATTACCTATTACAGTAGAATGTGAATTCCCAGATGGCAAGGATTGTCCTGTATTTCATCTGTTATTCTTAGTGTCCATTACAGTACCTCACATACAGTGATTAATAAACTTATGCAAAGATTATCCTAAGTAGTGTTATATTTTATTGCATATTTAGTTAAAAGCGTGATGATTTAAAAATGATAACTTATTTAATTTCTCAACTTTTCCATGATTTCATATTCCAATCCAATCAACATTTATTAAGCACTTGTCATATGACAGACACTGTGCTAAGCCCTGGGGACACAATAAAAAGACAGACCTTATCCTCAAGAAGCTTATAGCTTAAAGGGGGAAACAACACACAAAAGGAGGCAAAAAAAAGAGAGGGGAGGGAGGGGTAAAGAGAACACTCAAGGTGGAGACAGGACATGGCCAGGTACCCAGCACAGGAACTTTGTTCCAATGAGTTGAAACCAGGTAGGGCAGCAGATGGATAGTGGAATGAGTTGAGTGTCTAGTTCTTATCTTCTGTAAAGGAAGGAATAGGAAGGAATTTCAAACTCTACCCTCCAGCCTCCAATCAGAGGCGAGAGGAGGCTGAAGGAGGTAGGCTGAAGGCCAGTCAAGGCCTGTGTTAGCAGCATGGTGGGGAGGGACATCTTAGAATTGAAACCAGGCAGAGTAGCAGATGCAAAGTGAAGATACTCATTTCACTAATGCTCAACCTAAACCTTCTAAGATCTAGCTACAGAGCTGTAGGTACCTCAGGGTCCATCTGCTCCAATTCCCTCATTTTACAGGAGAGGTAACTTAGGTAACACCTAAAGCCAGGAAGGTTGAGCCATGCTCTCAAGGTCACACTCTAAGTGTCAAAGGCAAGTTTTAAACCCTGTTTTTTGAGTCCGAGTTATTTTCTCCCCTTACTTAAAACTCTTCCTGGATGTTGGCAGTATTTTTTTCCCTTTGACCTAGAAGCTCTGAATTTTGGTTATAATATTTCTGAGTTTTCATTTTGGAGTTTCTTTTAGGAGGTGATTGGCAGATTCTTTCTATTTTCATTTTGCCCTTTGGTTCTAAACATCTGGGCAGTTTTCTTTTATGATTTCCTGAAATATGGTATCTAGACTTTATGGGGCAGCTAGGTAGCACAGGGGATGGAGCTCTGTGCCTGTAGTCAAGAAAACCTGAATTCATCACTGGCCTCAAACACCTACTCATCACTTAACCTCCATTTGCCTCAGTTTTGTCATCTGTAAAATGAGGAAATAGCAATTAACTCCTAGGGTCTGTGAAAATTAATTATTGATCCTGTATTTTATTTCATTCTGTAATTGATTCTATCATGTAACCGTATTGTTGTCTACATAACAACCCTCAGAACCTCTTTGTCTCTGAGTAAAAAGCTCATGAGTTCAAAAGTTCAGTCTTTCTCTCACAAGCTGGATGCCACAGTTCAGTTTTCCTATCAATCACTTTTAGTTAAAGAAAAACTCTAGGCTAAAGTTTAGGAGTTTAATAATCTCATAAAAAACTTTAATTCTAACAGAACTGCTATCCTAACAGAACCTGCTTTATGCCAAGGAAGTTTGCTATCCTTTATAACTTCCTGAGATACTCCTTGACATGTATGTTATCCTTGAAAGCACACAAGTTGACTGTGTCCCATATTAGACTCATCCTTGCCAATTAAAAGTGGTCCCTCCCTGGTCCACTATCAATAGCCTTGGGATACTATAAACCCATAAAGCATTCCTCTAAGACACAGAGGGGTGGTCCAGGCCCACCCCTCCTCTTTTGTGTGTAAACCTCTTCATTTAATTGTAATCAATCATGCTGCCCTCACCTCTATGATGTTGCTAACCTTATACCCAACAGTATTATTTCCTCACCTACCTTGTGCTGCTCTTTGTTCTATGCTTATAAAAATCAGTTATATCTTCAATTTTTCGTCTTTTAGGTCATTGAGACAATCATTAGACCCATTCTACTGGCAGGTAGCATCCTTGTTAATGAAACGTTATCTTGCTTGGAGAAAACACGCCTCAGTCTATCTCTGTTGAATTTCATTTGTGACAGGTTGTTGTGAGGATTAAAAGTTAAATAATTGTAAAGTGCTTAGCACAGTATGTAGCATTAAGTGCTATATAAATGTTGAATGTTTTCATTACTGCTTAGTTATGGATTTGAAGGAGTCCAATGATTCTTAAATTCTATCCCGTTAAAATATTTTCCAAGTCACCTTTTTTTTTTGAGCAGGTCACTAACTTTTGATAGAGTATCTTACTATTTTTTCAATCTTTCGATTTCATTCAAATATATTTTCCTGCCTCATGGAATCTGACTGCTGCTTGAGCCCCTTTAACAAGAAGTTTGTTTCTTGGACAAAGTTTACCATCTTTTGTTCTAAATCATACATTCTCCTTGCAATCCCTTCCTAGAGTGCTTTTATTTAATTTATAATCTCTTGCTCTATTTCTTCTAGGAATTTGTATCATCTCTGTAGCTAAGCAATTTTCTTCTCTGAGGTTCAGCTTAAGTTGTTTTGGTTAATTCTCTTCCGGGTTTTTCTAGTGCATGATTCTTAACCCAAAATACTTCTTTAGTGTTTGGCCACTTCTATTTTTATCACATCTTTACCCTTAGTTCTTGGCTTTAGTACCAAGGCTGGGTTTAGACTCTTCCTATATTCTCTGTCCTGACAGTACTTTCTTGGGTTTCTGTTATGGGCTTCTATTTCCTTTGGTGCATCTATTTTCTGACAGGGCAGAATTCAGCATTCTGGGTCAGTTCTGTGGCTGGCTGTCCTGGATCATGGTACTGGATGGTTTTCTTTTGCTTCTTTTGATTGTCAATATTAGAAACACCTGGTTTTCCAGAGTTAAGGCCCTTCAAACAAGGCTGTGGCCTGAGCTTGGCACAACACAGTCCTCTGAGCTCCTCTCTTGGATGATCTCAGTCCCAGAAAAATCCCAGAGTTGTTTCACACCAGCATCAGGTGGTCTCCCGAACTTGGACAAGCACCTGTAGTACCCATGTTTTGGTCACAAAAGCCCAGCTATCAATAAAACCTATCATATTGTTACTGTTACCCCGCATTGCATAGCCATAGGCAGAAATACTGAGCTTTTCCCACCAGGGGTAGGACTCTGGCACACATGTCCTTGCTTGTAAGCCATTTTCTTCACTCTGAAATTAAACTTGTTTGATTCCTTACTCTCCTGTTTTGTTTAGCTCTGGCCACCCACAGTTTAGAGACTGGTTCCAGTCTGGTTGACACTGATGGGTTTCAGAAGTGGGATTGGACACAGAACCGGGCCATTGGACTCTCCTGTACCAGTGGTAATGGTCTACATGGCTGGAGGGGCAGAATGTAATTCAAGTTTCCCTAGAAGTTTCCTTGATCTGAATGATCTACAGAAGATCCTGAAATTCCTGCCCCAGGCTTTCCTGTTTATGGTGCTTCATCCTTTGCTGCTCTGGCAGGATTAGAACAAAAAGTGTCCACAGATTCTGAGTGTGTTTTTGGGCTAGATGAGGTAGCTAATGGATGTCTTTTTATATTTGTCACTGTTTAATTTAGGGATTTTACTATTTCACTGCTAGAATAAAAGTGGGAGAGTCGGGGTCATGTATTAAATCACATACCTATATGAGTTGGAAATCCACCCATTTCGTAGTGGTTTTGATTGGATTTCCCTATTATTGTCTCCTGGATTTTATTATATAGAAAGTGTTCCCTTTTGTGAGTTTATTTTGTAGACTACAACTTGACTAATAGCCTCAGCTTCTCTGCTGGTTTCCTAAGATCTTCTAAGTAAACCATGCCAGCAACAAATAGGGATAGTTGTTTCCTCTTTGCCTTTCTTTAGGCCTTTAATTTCCTTCTCTTTACCATTACTAGGATTTCTAGAACTCTATCAAAGAGAGCAGCTTTCTTTGTTGTATTTATTGGGAAAGCTTCTATTGTGTTCTCTATAGCTTACAGTTTTAGGTCCCCTTACATACTGTGAAGATCCCACTATGCCTACATTTGGTATGTTGTTTTTTTTAAAAGCTTAAATGAATGCTGGCATAAATATGTAGTTTTGGTTTTATTATTATGTTGTTTTCCTAATGTAGAACTATTTTTGTATCCCTGAAATAACTCCAACTAGATCATAATGAATTTCTTGGATAAACTAATGAATTCTCTTTGCTAGAATTAAAAAACCAACAAAATTTAAAGTATATTCATTCTTTGCTTTATCCTTTTCTAATTTAAATATTGTAACTGTCTCATAAAAAGTTTAGCAAAAGTGGTTTTTTTTTTTGGAGGGAGAAGGCAGGGCAATTGGGGTTAAGTGACTTGCCCAAGGTCACACGGCTAGTACGTGTTAAGTGTCTGAGGCCAGATTTGAACTCAAGTCCTCCTGACTCCAGGGTCAATGCTCTATTCACTGGGCCATCTAGCCCTCCTGCAAAAGTGCATTCTTTTTCAATTTTGAGAATAACTTGTGGAGTATAGGTATTAACTATCCATTAAAAGTTTGTTAAAATTCTCTTGCAAATCCACATAGACATTTTACCTTTGGCAGTTCCTTTTTAACTAGTTTAATTTCCTTTTCTGAGATTAAGATTTCTACTGTCATACTAATGTGGGCATTTTATATTTTTGTAAATTATCCAGTATTCTTTTGAATTTTTAAGTTTTGTTAGCATATGGCTCTCTCTATATGTCAGTCCTCCTTGATCATATAGTGCCCTCCTTTTGAGATCACCTTCAATTTATCTTGCATGTACTTGTTTATACATAGTTTGTTTGCACACCATCTCTCCCATTAGATTGTGAGCTCCTTCAGGGAAGGGACAGTTTTTGCCTTTCTTTGTATCCCTGGCACTTAGCACAGAGCATGTGCTTAATAAATCCTCATTGACTTAATTTGATCATTTTTATTTCTTATGGATTTGTTTCGACTTTATCTTGTTTATTTTGTTCATTTGAATTGCCTCTCTTCTTTTTATTAAAATTAAGTTGGCTAAATATTTATCAATCTGTTTAGTTTTTTTTTCTTTTTAGAATCAGCTTTTAGTTTTGTTCATAGTATTTTGGTTTCATATTTGTCTGTGGTTCCTATAATTTTCAAGATTTCTTCCTTTTATGCTTTTCTGGTTTTAATGGTTGGTTAAAATTTTTTTTCAAATACTGCATATTCAATTCATTAATCCTCTATTTTGTTAATGCATTAAAAAAGGGGATATACTTTTTCCTCTAAGAAATGCTTTAGCTGCATTCCCAGAAATTTTGATGTGTAATGTATGATTGTTTTTCATACAGTTATTATGTCTATATTTTGTTTTTCCACATTCCTATTATTTGGTTATTTCACTATGAAGTTACCATTTAATTATGTGTTTTTTGCTTGGGCTCCCTTAAATGATTATTGCTTTTTGTACTATGGTCCTTGATGGATATATTTAATGTTTCTGCTTTTTAAAGTTTTATTTGTAATTTCTCTGTATGTGATCTATTTTTGTAAAAGTACCACACTGTGCTGAAAAATATGTATTTTATTAAGTTGTCCAATTCAGAAGTCACCATAAATCTTTTAGCTCTGATTTCTCCAACAATTGTAGATTTAGTTCCAGTGTCTGCTTCTCCATCTTCACTAATCCTTTTTCAATAAATTCTGCTTATAGCTTTATTCCCTTGAATGTTTTAGCTCTTGATAATCTCCCTCTTTCCCTGCTTTTAACTGCATAAATTGCCCTCTCTCTTTAGAAAGACAAGACTTCAAACAATGGGGTAACTTGAACTTATTACTTATTTTCCTTGGAAACTGTATTTACCTTTTTGTATTTCTGCTGTATGAAGTGTTAAGTCAAACATTCTGATGGCATGTTTCTTTCGGCTGGTAGGGTGGGCATGCAAGAATGCCTCAAATGCCCCTCTTTCATTTAACATTCATGTTTTTGCAGTGATTATTAGGCTCAGATTTGTGGGGCTCTGGGTGAGGGCTTTAAAATAACAGTATCCTCCAGCTTCTAGTAGACATTTTTTTCTTTGGAGTTTTTAGAAATGGTAATTTACTAGAGAGTAGTATAGTTAGTACGAAATATTCCCCCCAAAGGTCTGACACACTTTTTTCTCAGTACACACAGTCTGATGTAAAGTAAGGTGCAGCTTAAAGATCATATGTGTCAAAGGGATACTTTGTATCAAAGAGATAGCTCTTGGAAGTGCTTTTGCTGGAGACCTTAAGATATTCCCTTTAGGTATAGTATTGTAGAACTTTCAATCTGCTTTTCCATATGATGTCCAATCTCCTTCAGCTACTGGGACCAGCTAGTTCTGTTCTGGGGACACTACTGGGATGCCAACGAAAAGTCCAAATCCTCTGTTTATCTAAAGGTTTTGAGGTTTTCTTTTGTTCGTTTGGGAAGTGGGGAGGGAAGAGACCAAGCCCAAGGCCCTCTCCTCTATCCCAAAAGACTCCTTCTTAAGGAGCCTTACAGGAAAGTTTTCCCTAAACTAACAGATGCTTTAAAAACTCAGTTCTAAGCTGGCTTACCATTTTACAAATGATCCACTAGGTTTCCTCAGTCAACCTAAACACACCCAAGTAACAATGATATAGTTCATCTAGTGGTTTTCAAAAACATCTTCATTTGCCAAAGTCTTTTTTGAATTTAATCTAAAGACTGACTGATTCAATGGAGAAGAGTTTTCACCTAGTTATCAGAACACAGGATCCTGACATTTTTAAATGGGACAGGGTAACTTAATTGATTTACTTCACTGCCCCCAACTTAAACACAATGAAATTTTCTTTAAAAATTGATTGCTCCATGTATAGATTTCTCGTAAACTCTGAGGAAAGGGTTTTTTTAAACTAACTAAATTATTTCTAGATCTGCCTGGACATACATGCAGATATCTCTTCAGATTTTCACAACTTTTCTATTCTCTCATTCTAATATCCCAATACCCAAAAGTTTGGTGCAAAGGATCTTTTCTCAAAAGAAGGTGTTCCCCAACAATCTACAAAGTTTTGGTCTAAAAAACCTTGAAATAGCCTATAGAACAGCTTAATTGTTTAATAGATTCATCCTAAAAACTTGGTCATCTACATCCACATAAAGGTGTCCATGTACCCACTGCTTTGGGGGTTAATCTTTCCACAGACCTTGCTGTTGCTGTTCAGTTGTGTCCAATTCTTCATGACCCCACATGGGGTTTTCTTAAGCAAAGATAATAGAGTGGCTTGCCATTTCCTTCTCCAGCTCATTTTACAGATGAGGAAACTGAGGCAAACAGGGTAACACAGCTAGTAAGTGTCTGAAGCCAGGAACTTAGGAAGATGAGTTTTCCTGACTCCAAGCCTGGTGCTACTCTGCCACCTATTTCACTCTAAACATCCAATCTTCCACATGACTGGTATATATTATCCAAAAAACAGGTTAACCAATATTTCCCCAAATATCAGAAAAAAGTAGAAAATGAAGAATATAGTTTTTTGGCCTAATCTTCTGTCACTTAGTTTGAAGTTTAAAATTTTAAGTCAAAATAATAACTAAGGACTTTGAACAAAGATCAAATAAAAAATAAAATTTTGATACCCTTCCAAAGAAGATTATCTTTAATAAATTTTTCACACAATTTGCTCGAGTTTCATGGGGCCTCCAGATGGAGAAAAATGACTGGTTTGCCATGTGCTCCTCCTGTTTTAGCCTTGTCATTCAGAAGAAAAAGAATTTTTTTTGCTTCAAATCTTATCATAGCTGCTTTTGTATCATCTGCCTCAATGCAGACATGATGCATTCCTCTAGCCTTGTTTTTCTGCAGAAAGTCTTCAACTGTACTTTTCTCAATTAGATGCAATAGTTAGAACTTGTTATTTCTGAATTCCATTAAAAGAGCAGAGAAGATGAACCACCTCACTTACCCAGGCCCCTAGCATATTTTTAGATTCAGCCACCTTCAAATTATGTACTGCAATTCTTATATGAGTTAGTCTACCTAGATTCCACAAAGCGCCTGAAAAATTCTGAGACAAAAATTGTTCTCACTGTTGGGAGTGAAAGCATGCAGTCTGGTGAAAACCTATAGTGCTTTTGGATGTCAAAGCGTGAATTAAGATTCTGAAACTAATTCAGATGATTTCCAACTTCAGCCTCCCTTAGCCAACTTGGCCTTTACAGTTCAGCAAAGGATTTTCATATAGTTTCTCCTCTTGCAACCACAGCCACAGATGAGAGCCTCTGCACAACCTTCTGTACATGTGCTATCTTGAAGGAGTAGAGGAGGTAGCTTCTATTAAATATTATTTATGATTAGAATGATGAAAAAAAGTTATTATCAAGTGGCAAACATGATCATAAGGCTTTCCACATTTAGATGGGTTCACTTTTAGATGAAAGGCACACAGTCAAGTGATGACTTGTAAAATCTGCAGTTTGGTAGAATCTATCAGAGCTTGTGCTTCCCTGGTCAAGTTTTCAAGAACTAACAAAAAGTTGGTTCCCAGACCACTTACAGTAACAATTGATAATTTTTTTCAGTTACCAATGACTAGTATCTGCTAAGGCAAAGTAAGGTTGCAGTCTGAATTACTGCAGGGAATAGGCACACAAATGAAATGATATATCCTTGAAGAGGCCATGGGAGAGGAAAGGCAAATAAACTTTTGTCCACAAGAAAAAAATGGAGCAAGTAGAAGGAAATCACTCAAAAAGTGATATAGAGTCCTATTATTTTATTTAATAGATACCAAGTATCTTTTATTATGACCCTTGTCCTGTACAAGATACTGTGAGAGATATAAAGTATGAGAGAAAATCCCTGACTATGTAAGCTTATTTACAATCTAGTTAAATTAAAAAACGAAAAGATTCAAAAGTACACGATGATGTCCAAAGAGTGTATGGTAAGTTGCCAAATCAACATTATAGGCAAAGTAAGAGTGTAGAGGACAGAAAGATCACTCTAAGTGGCACTGATCATGGAAGGTTTAATGGAAGAGATGGAAGCTATGTACTGAATAAGGGGCAGGACTAAAATAATCAAGGAAGCCAGGAATGTAACCTGGATTCAGGTCAAGAGAAATTCAGTTTTAGATATGACGGAACTAAAGTAGTGACAACATTCAGTGGGTAAACTGGGAATGCAGAGCAGGAGTTAAAAGGACAGGCCATGGCTGAAAATAAAGGGATATAAGTCATTCACAAAATGGGAAAAAGTGACTGGATTCAAAAATCTGCAGGTGAATTTTAGTAATTTGTTTAAGGCTTTATTATATAATGAAATGCAACTGTGCATTCCAATTTAAAAGGGAAGCAAATTATTTTGATATCAAAACATTATAAGTGTTAGGAAGACATAAGCTTTTTAATATGTAAGAGCAAAACTACCTCATAAAATCCTAATATGAAGTAAGCCATTTAATTATCCACAAAATTACAACGAGAAAGTCTATAAACTCACCTTCATACATAAGTTTTGTCGTACAATAGTCATCGGATTCTGTTAATGCCTCATCCTTATCCACCTCCAAGAGGTCAGAAAGTCGTGTGATGGACACCTCCAAAGAACAGAGTGAACCTGTTTTACAATACTCTGTTCCTAAAGGAGGGAATATCTCAGCTTTCACATTATATAATGTCTGGGTGAGGGAGAAAGATACAGAGGAAAGTTAATTAGCTATTGTTAAGAATGATTTATACTTAAGACACGCCCACCTGGATAATGAGTTATGCACTAGTACTGTATGTGGCAAATTTTTTCTAAAAAAGAGCACCGATGAAGCTATAAAGTTATAAATGAATACTTTGGAGCTAATTATTTTACAATGTCTTTTCTTATTACAGATGAAATATCTTTATGATACCATTACTACTTAAGAACTAGTTCTAAATTAACTTCTCACATATGATTAATATATTAGTATTTTCAGAATACATAACTATCACTGAACTAGAGAATCAAAATTTGTTTAAGGGGATAATGGGTTCATACTCTGACATTCACTTCTGCAGGGTAGTTATGCTCAGAGGAAAAAAGTTGACAAACCCTTTGAAGAAAGAAAATCAGACTGCCAGGAACCTCAAGTCAGGTTAAAAAAATTTACAAGGATTTATAAGGATAACTAAAACCTAATCTTTTAGCATGGTATACACAGTTTTTATAGGTAAACTAAGATAATTAGTTTTGATCACTTGGAAGGGGGAGGAAGGAGTTAATTCTACTGCCAAAGTAGTTTTCTTCTAATACAAAAAGTGCTTTTCACATGGATTTAGACAGTCTTTTGCCTATATATGGACATGAGCGGCAATGATGATAGGAACTTTTTGCTGCCTAAAAATAAGCACATACAGGTAGACTGTGTAGGAAAGAAAAATTCAAATGAAAAATAGGACTGAAGAAAGGTAATTAAAGTCAAGAACATTCAGAGATAAGAATGGCAAGGAAGTAATTAATATGCTCTCTTTGATAACCTATTAGGAAGTTATCTGGAAGCTAATTTATGTTTTCTAATTAAAGAGAAAGAAAAGAAAGCTTGGATGCTGTGAAGCTCTCAAAGCACTATTAAAGATAAAACCAGAATAAGTACAGCCTAGGAAGCTCTGATCCTAAAATTAACAAATTAAGAGAATATGCCTAAATTGCTATTCTCTTATCAAAATGATTTTACTATTTAATAATTACTAGCTCTTGGGATTATCTAAATGGTATCTGTTGAGACTAAAGTTGTGAATCATACTCAAAATTCTCTAAGTACCACTTTCTGCTTGATATGTACAGGGATGCTCACCTACTGCAACAACTCCAAATTTTACTGTTTCTGAAGCATTTTTCTTCTTGAAGAATGACTACCAATTGTTTAAGTTCACTCATTAGCTAACATTAAGTAGGCTTTTCAGGAGGGAAGTGAGAGAAAGAATCTTGGGAGGGAAGAGGCAAAATCTGGTAATAGTGATATACACTTAACTCTTCACATTAAAATCATGCTATTTGGCAACTGGAAGATAAGGTAAAAAATAAAAGCTCCCATGGTACCATGGAGAGTGTGTGAGTGTGTGTGCGCACAGATTATGTATGTGAGCCGTTTAGAAAAGCTGGCTCTTACTGGCATAGACCTACATCAGGAACAAACAAAATGAATGCATATAATGAACTCAGTTACATCTCTTTTGGTCATTGCTGTCTTACCTTAGAACATTTTGTAAATCGTATATAAGTATGACATGTTATTAATTGATCCTTAGACTAGTTCCTTTGAGCAAGATAAGAAATACATTTAAAGTTCTTAAACTTTGTGGAAATTTCAATTTTCTTTTGTGTTCATGTTTTTCCTTTTCTGTTTCAGAAAATATACTCAAGTCTGTGTCTATAAATATAGATAAGTGTGTATACACACATATTAAAAATACATACATATATAAATGCACATATGTATGCATCCTGAAGTAATAATTAATCAGTCAACCTATTAAATCTTTTTTTTTTTCTTTTTTGGAGGTGGGAAGGTAGGGCAATTGGGGTTAAGTGACTTGCCCAAGGTCACATGGCTAGTAAGTGTTAAGTGTCTGAGGCCGGATTTGAACTTAGGTCCTCCTAACTCCAGGGCTAGTGCTCTATTCACTGTGCCACCTAGCTGCCCCTATTAAATCTTTTTTTTTTTTTTTTTAACAGAGAAAAGCCATCATGAATAACCTTAATAATATTTTGGCCAACAAGTACAAGTTTAGCTTTATGTCATTTATGGGTAAATGACTTGATAAAGTAACATTTGCAAATATTTCAAATAAAGCCTGTATTTTGAACATAAAAATAAAAAAAAAAAAGTCTTCACGATTTTAAAAGCTCTTTCTGGTCTCTGAGAATCACACATTTTAAACTAAAAAAGTCTGCAATATTTATATGAAAAAGTTATTTATTCAATCCTTTGCAGAGGTAGGAAGGTCTACAAGTGTGAAAAATGACAAAGTTTCTTATTTTTTTCAATGTACTGGCTGATTATGATGACTTTTTCTCTTTTTTTCTTTT
>JAQQSV010002051.1:0-19229 GCA_028646515.1 Pseudochirops corinnae
TAATTTTGTGTAGAAGGTGGCTAATAGGATATTAGACTGCATTAAGAGATCATGCCTTCCAGGTATAACAAAGTGATAGTTCAGTACTCTTCCAGGGTCAGATCACATTTCCCTAAACTCAAGCATGCCTTTCTGCTAGGAATTTAAGTGGATTATTCTCTCTCCTGGAATTGTTTTATTCTCTTATGAAAACCACATACCAAAAGTTCCTTTGTATATATTGCTTGCCATAAATTGTTTACTAAGAATTAAATTTGGACAAATTTTGCATGTATTATAAGAATTAGGGTATTCTGTACTGCTAAACATAGTTATCTCTTTTATGGAATTAAAGTTTCAGTAAAACTGCTTATAGAACAAATTCTGTACATTGAATCCGACAGAAAAAAAAAATTCCCTGTAAATAGAAAATTGCATCACTTGTAAAAGAATTCCCCTCAGCCTCTGGCCTGGTGAAAATCTCCTCTTTAGGGTTTATCATCAGATATAACCCAGAAAATCACTGCTCCCTTTTCTCAGGAATTCCTTTTGCTCTTATCTAAAATTCAGTAATCTCTAACTCATGGTTCAAGGTAACTACCAAACCCCCAACCTTCCTGATCACTGAATGGCTTAGCTTCTTGGGGTCCAATAACTGCTAACCCCAACCACTGATTACAAGTCCCTCTCCTTTTGCTGCCTGTGAACTATCCAGCGTGACTTTCCTCTCTCTGTTTTCTCTCTGCTGCTATACGCTTTAAACCACAAGTGTGCTTTTTCCACAAAGCTTTATTTATAAAGGGGATAAGTATATAAACTCACAAGTAATATTCAAAGACAAAGGTAATTACAAGTGTATTTCAAAGAAATGGACCTGGAATAGCACTTGCCAAGAGGTGATTCCATCATTACTAAAAGCAAGCGAGGGCAATGATAGTAGTAGAAAAAATAAAAGTAAAAGCTTCAACTAGTGATTCCCTGACTGTTCCCTCTTAGTTTCTGACCCTAGCCATGTTTTAGATTAATGACTTTGAGTGGCCTTAACAACCTAGACATGTTAGGGATTCATTTTTAGTTATCCTGTTTGCTCCTTGGCAAAATGGGCAAAATGGATTGTTTTTGGACTAGGACAAGCAGGTTAAAATTGGATGGGCAAGAAAAGGATGAACGTAGCCATTGATTGAACTTTGGTGACACTTCTAGGATTTTCCCAACTTCAGGATTTCCTCTTATATCCCTCAAACTCCTTATATCCCTGTCTGAGATCATAGGAATATTTAACAAGCTTGAAGATACATGACTGTCCACTTGTAGGCCTACAATTCTTTTTCTTCTTGTCTGAATATAAAATTACATGATCTTGAATAGGCTACAATTACTTATTTTACCAGTAGGTGCCGCCATCCAATGACTGATGGATTCCAGTTTGAAAATTCAAGTTTAGCAAATTAATTTCTATAAATTGAACCAGCACCTTGCTTTGTTATTTCTGCCTGTTCTAAATATCCCTCCTTATCACTTAGTTTTAAGGAATACTTGTAGCATTAACACTGTTGTATTTTTTTTCCCTAGAAGATTTTAAATATCTCTTATTCTCTTCCTGACAGGGTTACCTGATTAGCTGTGTGTGGAACTGTTACCGATACATTAATGGCCGAAACTCCTCTGATATTCTGGTTTACATAACCACCAATGATACTACGGTAAGCACACCATTCTTTAAATTCAGGGTCTGTCTTCTTATTTTGATCGGAGATTCAGGGAGCACCTGTAGCTCTTTCTCCTTTATTAGAAAGTTTCTATATATTTCCAG
Organism: Pseudochirops corinnae; assembly: GCA_028646515.1. Lineage (NCBI taxonomy): Eukaryota > Metazoa > Chordata > Mammalia > Diprotodontia > Pseudocheiridae > Pseudochirops > Pseudochirops corinnae. The sequence goes on from JAQQSV010002051.1 coordinate 1,793, forward strand.
TAAGTCTGATATTCACTTCCCTAGTTACCAGCCCCAGCATACTTTGTCATCGATGTTCAACCAAGCATCAATGCATTCCGTTTATTTGGCAGAAAGGTTTATGTAGTTAAATGAAACATGGTGCATGACTGTTATCACTTAGCTATATCAGCTACACATTGTAGGGCCTCAGGCATAGTCTATTCAAAATTCTGGTTTCATTTGGGAAAAGGAAAAACGTTCAAGCGATCAGCTAAACTAAAGAAAATTGATAAACCATGCTCAAGAACAAGTTTTCAATCAACAAGCATTTTAATATGCCTACTATGTGCTAGGTGCTGGGGATCCAAAAACCAAAATTATCTGTCCTCTCAAGGGGTTTATATTCTATCTGTTGGATTTTATTTTCCTCAGAGATGAACATAGTAAATGAAAGGTGCTATTATAAGTGAGTAAATTTTTTCTGGTCATTGATGAAGAATTAAAACTGTATCTTCATTATGAGCCTATGATGGAGGTTATTTTCCCCAAACATCTAACACTTTTTAAGTAATTATTATCACTATATTTTTAAATATGAAACTGCTCAGAAAAATAATTCTAATTCCTTGTTATGTTTTTTGGTATTAGTGAAGAAATACTCTCTTTGGTTTGCAGTTTAATTAATATGTTAGATTATTTTTGCCTTTACTGCCCTATGTCCCCTATCCAAGGCATGATGTTAATGGTTGTTTTTTTAAAAAATATACTACTTCAAAAAATTCCTGGTGAGAAGGTAGATGATGTACAAATTCTATGTGTTAACTTCATTTAGCCTTTTGGGGGGGCGGGGGGCTTTTTTGGAGAGGCAGTTGGGGTTAAATGACTTGCCCAAAGTCACAGGACTAGTAAGTGTGTCAAGTGTCTAAGGCTGGATTTGAACTCTGGTCCTCCCTGACTCCAGGGCCGGTGCTCTATTCACTGTGCCACCTAGTTGCCCACATTTAGCCTTTCTTGAGGAGAAAGTCCCTTGCAAAGGTAAAATAGGGCTCCAGCTTTGATATTTTAATTGTCCAGGGCTCAGATCATGTGGGACCTGTGGAACCTTGGGGAAATCCTTTACTCTCCCTGGGCCTCAGCTGTTTCATTGTCCCTTTCAGGTTAATTCTACAATTCTATAACCCTATAATCTCTCAGGATATTTGCAAAGAAAAATGAGGAGGAAGGTCTGTTATTTTGGATGGAAGATCTATAAAATGGTATAAAAAGAAATTGCAAAGGATGGGAATGCACAGAGATACTATCATATTTGGTGGTGGAGGGTGCCCATCACTGATAAGAATGAGCTGAATTCTACTCGTTACCCTTCTGCCTTTGTAAATTTGAGAAGTCAGTTCCCTTCTCTGGCTCTCAGTTGGCTCACCTGCAAAATGACTTGGGTTAGATCAGAGGGGCAAGTGTCACATGTGGGCTGGCAGTACTTCAGAGAGAGGTTGGAATCAGATTAAAATGTAATTGAAAATATTTAGCAAAATGAATTAAAATACAATAAAACATAACTGATGTTACATTTTATTTATTATTTTTAAATTTAAATTTATTTTTATTTTAAAATTTCTTATTTCTGTATCTTATACATTATGATATATTAATAATATATAATTATTTATATGTAATGCAATAGTATAGTTACATATGATATATAAATTATATATTTATTTTATTTAAAAATTTTTATTTTTAGTTCCACATTCCCTCCTTTCCACCCTCTCTCCCATCCATTGAGAAGGCAAGAAATGCCATACATATACATATATAGTAATGCAACATGTATTTCCTCATTATCCTATAACATTACATTTAAAAACTAAGTAACTATGCAGATTGCAGGGATGTTTATGTATGGATCGGTGGCCTCCATTTCTATTTGAGTTTGACACCACTGGACTAGATTGTATCCTAGGTCTTCTCCTCTAGATGATAAGATCTTACTGTCTTCTAAGGGGGGCAACTAGGTGGCACAGTGAATAGAGTCCTGGGCTTGGAGTCAGAAAGACTTATCTTGCTGAGTTCAAATCTGGCATCATATGCTTACTAGCTATGTGACCCTGGGAAAGTCACTTAACCCCATTTGCCTCAGTTTCCTCATCTGTAAAATGATCTGGAGAAGGAAATGGCAAACCACTCTCGTATCGTTGCCAAGAAAACCCCAAATAGGGTCAAGAAGAGTCAGACATGGCTAAAAATGACTGAACAACAACTATCCTTCAAGCACTACATTTATGACTTTAAGATCTATCAAATTATTGAGGTATAGAGAGTAAAGGATGCCACAGTAAAATGTCCATATTACACCTGCTAAAACATAAAAAGAGTTTTAATGTTGTTCAAGGCTGAAGAATCCAGTGACTTCTCTATCTTTCGTTCTACAATCCATCCAATCAAGTGACATCCAATACTCTGTGGCTTAACTGGTGGTAGTGGTGGTAGGAAGAACAATAAAATTTATATACATAGACAAAAAATCAAGGCAAAATGTATATCGAGCTAATTTACTGATGGAAAGTGGAAAGTCCAACCATTTGAGGGGCCAACAGAGCTCCTGGGACATAAAGGAAACCCAGAATTTCACCCCACTCAGCCTTAGGTAGGGGTGGAGAGGATAAGAGAAAGTATGTCAAATGGGGATGTATGTCAGAAAATGGGTGTATGTCCAACGTGATCCATTTGCAAGAAGTGTTTTAGACAAGACCATTTCTAAATTATTCTTTTGCAAATGATTTCTTTTAGCTTTGATTTTGGTAGCTTCATTGATTAGAACTAGAAGGGACCTTAGAAGTCCTAGAGTCTAAGCCTCTCATTTACAGATGAAGAAGGACTTCTGTGCCCAAATCCAGTTTACAAACTCCAAATTAATAGCCCTTAGCACAGGGCTTGGCACAGTGTAAGCACTTAATAAATACTTTATCTAACACAGAAGCACAAAACGTCAGGGATACAAGGGACTTCAGATGTCCTCTACTCTGAGCCTTCCTGGGACAAAAATCCTTTATAGAATATAACCCCAAAATGATCATTAAATTTTTGCTTAAAGATAGTGTCTTTGCCAATTTTAATATGTGTAAATAATATCAGAGTTACTCCAATGTATTTCTCTGCTAATTAGGGAGAATAATCATTCAAAGATTCATTGATCAATTGCATTTCTTCCTTTTGAGAAATGCCTGTTCATATTCTTTGATTGAATGAACAAACGAATGAATGAATGAACATGTATGTGAAAGCACTAAAGATACAAGCAGAAAAACAAAATGGTTCTTGCTCTCAAGGAGTCATATTCTATTGGAGGAAAAAACATACTGAAGGTTTCAGCTACGAGTCAGATGGAAAAGTCCCATTGGGTCCTTAGGATGCAGTGACAAAGCAGATATTAGTGCATCTTCTTTAATGTTGTTATTTTCACTGATAAAATAATAGGAGTTTCTGATATTGAAATATTTGCCATTATCAAGGGTCTTGGTGGCAAGAACTTTCTGTTTTGGATCTTCAGTAGCTGCGGCTGTTAGCACCTGCAGAAGTAGTTAGTTGCCAGGCTGCAGCTCAGGGGGTCTGTTTCCCAGATGATGTGATAGCTGAAGGCATGTACTGGAAGCATTGCTGTACCCAAGGCTCTGGAGTTCAGAATCCTGGGCTGACTCCATTAAGGTCTGACAGGAATGGTGGTGCTTTGACTTGTCTGGCACAAGTTGCTTCCTGTCTCTCCTTCTGGCTGCCTTGTTACTTCAGCTAAGCTGGTTTGCCTGCCCAGTTGACTTTTAACTCCCTATGCAATGGGGAAGGCACTTTCCAACTTTGAAAAGTTTACCTCAGTTCCTCTTAGATTTGGGTGACATACTTTTATAAGAGGTATTTATGGCAAAGATTTTTCTTCAACCATTCTCTTCCATTCTTTTCATTCTGTATACCTTATTTTTGATATTGTGGGCAATTCTTTTTTAAAAATATAATTGAATCTATTTTGTCTTCTATTTGACTCTTCTAATTGTTTAAAAATTTTAGTTCAAAAGAAATATGAGATGAGCAAATTTAGAGAATCCATCCTAAATGTTCACATGGACTATTTGTGCCCAGCCTGTAGTAGATAGAGCTTTCCAAGCTCGTATTGGTCTGATCAGCCATGACTCTAACATAGTGATGCCCTTTTGCTCCTCTTTGAGAACAAAGGACAACAGTCAACCTAATTGTTAAATAGTTGAGAATTTTCTTTAATCTCAGAATTGGTAGATTTATATCATTCCATTTAAAAATATCATTTCCTTTAACAAGATTTAGATTGTTAATATATTTGGAATTTATTATGGCATATGGAATGAGTTGTGACCTAATTCTATTTTTCAGCATACTGCTCCAATTTTTCCAATATAAAAAATTTAATAATGGACACGTTAACAATAATACTCCAGCACCTTTGTCATCTTGGATTTCTCATAAACTAGTCTATTATAGTCTTTTGGTTCTCTTTGTTCTATTTTGGGATTATCTAGTCTGTTCTATTGATGTATTGTTAGTATCAGATAGTTTTGATAATAACACCACTTGTATGCTGACAAAGGTTTAACAACCAACTCTCTAGGGGGGAAATAGACAGGCAACACTTTTAAAATTTAATCTGAATTAGTAACATTTTCTCCATCATTTTAAGTCTAAACAATCAACGAATCAGTAAATCAAGCTCTGCCTTGTTGCATTTTCAGATTTCTAAGGTGTAAATGCTTACACAAACAGCGTGAGCCAGCATGAGCTATCTGTAGCACAGCTGATTACCACCTTACAAATTCAATCAATTCAGCAAACATTTGTTAAGTATATATTAGGTACAAGGCATTCTGCATACAGAGACAAAAACAAAATAGTCTCTACCCCTCAAGGAGCTTACATTCCATATGGGAATACCACATTTACAACTTTATTTTATAATTTGAAATCAGATAGTACAAAACCACTTTCCTCCTTTTCCTCTGTAATTCTCTTGATTTATAGCCTTGTTCATTCTTCCATATGAAGAACAAATGAACAAGGCTATATATCAAGAGAATTTTGACGTAACTTTCTTTCTATGAAGAAGACTTTTGTGGATTTTTAAAATTAACATTATGTCAATAACCAGTCAGTCTGGACCAGCCAGTCAATTGTTGCATTGCCTGGAAAAGAGAAGATTTAGGGAGACTTGATAGCTTTCTTCAAGTGTTAAAAAGGTAATTTGTTTTGCCAGGAAGCATAAATAGAAACAAGGAATGGAAGTTACAAAGAGACAAATTGAGGGGCAACTAGGTGGCTCAGTGAATAATAGAGCATTGGTCCTGGAGTGAGGAGGATCTGAGTTCAAATGCAGCCTCAGACACTTAACTAGCCGTGTGACCTTGGGCAAGTCACTTAACTCCAATTGCCCTGCCTTGTCCTCTGCAAAAAAAAAAAAAAAAAAATTTTTTTTCAGAAAGAAAAAGAGACAAATTCAGTCTCTGTACGAGGAAACATTCTCTAACAATTAAGCATTATCCAAAAGTAGAATGTACTGCCCCCTGAGGTGGTGGTTTCCATCTACTGGATGTTTTCAAGTCAAGGCTGGATTAATGTTTGCTTGCTGGGTTGTTATAGAGGGCAGCTCTGAGATTTTGTGAGTCTATTAAGTCCATACATTTTCTAGCATTGCTGTCTTCCCTGAACTGTTTCAACTCAGTCATTGTGCATGGGCTATCTCTCCAATTATTTCATTCTTCCTTTATTTCTGTGAAAATGGATAATTTTTGTGCGTACCTTGATAGTGTAACAGCAAAGGGTCCTTTGTCTAGTGTCTCATCCTCCTCAATCAAGCATTCACTCATTCTATCCACTAAGGACTTTTACTTTAATGATAAAAGTGAGGAATCTTCCCTCCCCTCCCCCCGCCCATCCCCAACCTCTTGATTGCTCTTCCTTTTATCTCAAAACCACTTGCCATCATTCCCAACTCTCTCTTCCTTTCATCTGACTTCTTTTAATGAGGCAGCCTTTCTCTTTGCTTAGGCCTTATCCTTTCATGTAGCTATCATACACATGCCCATGCTGTGCTGGCTCAAACTGGCTCAAGAGAGCAGGTGATTAAATTTTCATTGTGAGAATTTACACCTTGGAAATTGGCAAATATTACAGCCTCACTGGACATTATTATCCTTTCTATGGTTCTGTGATTCAGTCAGACTGACCTTCCCTCTGTTTCTCAAATTGCACCACATCTCCCATCTTTGTGTCTTTGCACGGGCTATCACCCATGCCTGAAATGCAGTCTCCTATCCATCACCCCACAGCATCCATCACTTCCTTCAAGACCCCAGCCAAGCAACACATGTTCCACTTTCCTAATACCCCCTCAACTGCGTGTGCCTCCTTCCTATTTTGTATTTAACTACTTTTTATTTATGTTGCTTCTATTGTGTATATATTCATGTGTACACGTTGTCTCCTTTTATAAAATGAAATCTCCTTGAGAAGGGGCTTTAATTAATTTTTTGTCTTTGTGTCCTTTGTGTCCCTAGCACATTGTTTGGCACATGGTAAATAATTGGTAAATGTTTGTTAAGGGATTGATCTTTCAAGTTTCTATTGTTATGCTGATTTTTTCCCCCCCAGAATAGTGTTTATTTGTGATTGAAAACAGATTTTTAAAACAAAATATATGCATAGGAATGTCATTGATTTATAATTAGGAGGAATAATAGAGATCATGGAGGACAACCCCTTATTTTATAGAAGAGGAATTGAATAAGGCCCAGAGAGTTTCAGTGACTTACCCAAAGTCACACAGGTAACAAATGACAGACTTAGAATTCAAATCCAGGTCCTTTCACTCCCAATCCAGCATGCTTTCTACTGCTCTTGGTTAAAGGTTGTCCTAACTACAGACAAAAGAGCTTATTATCATTTAGAGGAGGGACTGAGCTGATGTCATGAATTCCTATTCTGAGCTCTTCCTCTGAGTGCTGAGAAGATCTAATTATCTTATTTACCAAACTCACCTATTTCGTGACATAATATCCATCATTTTCCCTCACCTTTGACTTGATCTTTGGGAGTGAATGCCTCTGTTACAATGGCAGAGTCTATCCATTTTTCACTTTTTACTTTATTATATTCTAAGTATAAGGCAAAGATGGCTTCCCTCCTCCCCCCATGTTATTGATGTGGTTGACATCTGTGAAAAGGTATAGGTGGTTTTTTTGGCTCTAAAAGTGCCTTCTTCTAGACTAGCAAGGAAAGGTGATAAAATATATTTTCTCTGTGATGTAGGGAATGTATCTTCCCCAGTTTCCCCAGAGAGATAGATGTAGAAGGGGGTTATGACAGGTTGTCAGAGACCACAGAATTATCCCCAAAAGGTTTATTGGTCCCTTGACAACCTACAGATAGCAGACGATGAGGGCCATGAAGAAATCTTGCTGTCACATTCAGGGGAAGATGGTTCCTCCTCCCTATCACATAAGCCCAAAGGGCTTACTCTGGAACATTTGAAACTACCTTTTCTCTGTCCAATACTTTCATCTCTTTGTTGGAGAATTGAGTGAGTATTAAGGGAAAGTTTATTACAATAGAAAATACGAAGCTCTCAAATTGAAAGAAATTGTACCCTTTCATGCAAATGTAACACCTAGGGCTTTTCTTACATGTGCCCCCCTAACCAATGCTACCCCAGGTTCTGCCTGCCAAAATTCACTTAACTGAATAGTTGATGAGCCTCACTGATGTCTTAAAAGTGAACAATATGACCAAATAAATACCAAAGAAAAATTTCCCCATACACATAGGTTATACCCTCCCACACCACTAATAAAGGAGAAGACACCTTGCTTATCTTTTGTTATGAGGGCTGGCTTTCTGGATGGGAGGGAGGAAGGATGTATTTGGAGATGAAGATGATGAAGGCAGCAACACATGTGACTGGCACACACAGGTGGATGAGGCCACGTTCTCTGTGACAGCACTGAGCAAAGTACTGTCTTCACTAAACTGGTACACTGTTCAGTCTCTCATTCTCCTCTTCTCTGGACCCTTCTAATGATGCTTGGCGTCTCTGCTATGTTTTCTTTGCTTCTGCCCTCTAATCTTCAGCTGGCAGTTACTTTAGGCTCTCTGCTGGTTTTCATTACCATTTGCTATTGTGCATTTGCTTGGCAGTCTTTCCCTGGAAGGAGGTAGATGGGGAGGGTCTGTCAGTCATAGCACACAGCTGTGCAGTCACTTCTCCCAGGCATCCAGCAAAAGTCCTCAGGCTCATTATTTCTCTTTTGAACCATCTTTTTGCTCCATGGTTCAGGGTTGCTGTTCTCAGCCTCCTAGCTAATTTGAGGATAGGAAACTCCTTTCAAATCTAGTCATAAACTAGGTTATTAGTTTGCATCCTTCAAATCATCCTGTGATATTGGCAGTTGTGGACAGATTATTGATACATAGATACATAGACAAATACATACATATATACAGATATTGACATAGATATATAAATACATACATATATACACGTAGATAAGTAGATAGATAAGAGATACATAGATACTTAGGGATATAGACAGATAGATAGACAGGAAGATAGATAGATAGATAGAGTATAGATGGATAGATAGATGGATAGTTGGATGGATAGATTGATAGGTAGGTAAATAAATTGGCAGGCTGAGCTAAGAGTTGGGAATACAAATGCAAATACAAGACAGTATCCAAGCTTATGGAATTTACTTTCAAATGGAGGAAGATGACACACATAGCAGCATGATGTGTGGATAACTGGGAAATGATAGAAGGGCTTGTTTCCCTGAAAGATAAGTCAAAAGCTTACCTATCAGAGCCTCATGCCTCAGAGGGGAAGTGCCCAACATTCTGACTTAGGAAGTAAGCTGGAGTTTAGGCAGCATGGTGCGGATATAGCTGGGAAGCAAAACTACAAAGCTTCATGGATCTCTTTTCAACTCCCATAGTGCCTCTGGTTACCAGGTAGATTAACTTGTGCCAAGACCAGGTGGAGCTAGTGGCCTCCTACCTAGTTCTTTTATTCTAAATTGTTGCCTTTGTTATACATTCCTGATAGCAACAAAATCCCTGGTCTCCAATTTACATGCAGATTGAGACTTTGAAATATGAGTTCAGCACCATATTTATAAATGTATTTTTCCCTTTAAAGTCTTTTTAAATATTAACATTTAAAACTGAAGTGATCATAGCGTTTTAATATTTTAATAGTGTACATTTGTTTCTGCAAAAAGGGGGGAGACATTTAAATAATTTCCATTTTTGCCTTGGAATGTGATTGAGTCTGTTCAAAAAGAGTCAAATGAAATTAGGGCAACATCCCAGACTCAAATTGCAAGCAAAAGGAAGAATGATCTCAAGAAATTATGGCAGAAGCCTTGTTTGCAGAATGAGGGACTGTGGGAATAGAAAATGGCCTGTAGTATCAAGTTCAGTGAATGTATTGATTAGTTTTAATAAGCTGCCTTTTTACTATTTCCATTGTCCTTTGTTTTGAGGGATGGGTTTTTGAGCAAGAGAGGGAGGAAGAATATATTTGGAAATGAAGGTAATATAAAAACAAAAGATGTCCATAAAAAAATTTAAGATGTAATGAAGAAAAATTCCTATCAAATAAAGACTAAGAAGGAAAATATGAATTTGTCTCTCTGAAAAAAGGATGTATAAATAATTACCGATTTACCTTGGATATGTCACTTAGCTTCTGGGGGCCTCAATTTATTCATCTGTAAAATGAAGAGGTTGGACTACATATACTTCTGAGGTCCCCTGGAGCTCTAATTCAAGATTCTATAAACAAAATGGTCAAGATGAATACTTACAAGATGTCCATGAAACTTTGGGGAAGTATACTGTTAAAGAGTGTGGAATCAAAGGTTCTCACCCAGAAAAGGATTAACAGAGTTAATACTCTGAAAAAGTTCTTGAAGGCCCAGGAAATTTTATTCCCTGTGACTAAGATACATTATTAATAGTGAATTTTCTGATTTCAGATGTTTCATGGATGAGACAAGCAATGTTTAGAAAAGAAATTAGAAAATGCTGATGACAAGATGATATATTCTTGTTCTAAAGAATTAATCAAAGCTCATTTAATAAGCCTGGAAATGTGTAAGGCAGACTGGCAGTTCTGGGCACACTACAGAAAAATAAAGAATAGATTTTTTTTTTAAGTAAGTCAGGCCAGAATGCTAAGCCACATGCCACCAACAGAAATAAACCAGAGAAGCAGTTCATTGAATCCTGGAAGAAATAAGATTCAGTTCATTGATTTGGGGCCTGAATTCTAGCTGTAACATCTAGGGTACCCTCTTAGATGTTAGTCCCCAACAAAACTCACCAAGTTCAAAACATTTTCTGAGTTATTACCTTCTCAAAATCATAGCTCTAAAGCCCCCACCAGTGTGTTCACTTTTAGTGAACTGTGTTTCACCAGTTAGTTCAAAAACAAAAGAAGTCTTCATTCCTATTACTGTTTATTCAAACAGCATTATGAATAAAGTGTCAAAAACAAATTTCCCCATCCTTTGTTCATGTATGCATGGGGTACACAGTTTCAAACATTCTGAAACCACCAGTGGAAAAAAAGCATGCATGAAGGGAACATGTGTGGCCAGGGACCAAATGTAAAGGAGCATATGCCAGGAGACCCATGTGGTCAGGATGTATAAAGAGCACATATATCAGTAACAAGGCATATTGTGGAATCCATGTGATGTACAAATATGGTGGGACATGCATGTGTGGTCAGAGTGACCAGGACATTTCACTTCTGTGATATTACAGAGCTTTCAGCATCCTCTGGTGATGTCATTATGTTCTTTGCTGCTCTCTACAGGGCATAATGTTATCTCCATGAGGTGTTTCATCCTTTCTACTGTGTATTTTCTCCACCCTTTGTCACACTGATTCTTCCAGTGATAGGTTCCTGTGTCTACAAGTGCACGTGATAGTTCACCTTGGTCAGCCTCTTCCCTTTGAACATTTTGCACTCAAACCTTGAGGTACAAAATGCACTCTAAAAAAGGGAGAAACAATTAAAATAATATCAGAACTCTGTAGAACAAAGGATTCTCCTTATTTCAAACTTGTGTGTTTTAAATAAGATAATCATAGGACTAAATGCATTTCTTTGAATGTGGTTTCCTAGGCTTATAGCTGTGCCATTTCATTCATCATTTAGATATATGTTGACACAAATATAAAAGTATAAATGTCATGGCATTTTCCCCAATAATGGAGGCCAGCTGATCGTCTGTCAGAGATACTATAGCTGGGACACCACCATTGGGTTGGAAGTTGGATTAAATACCCTTTGAAACCCCTTCCTAAGATTCCATTTTGAGACATCTTGTTTTGGTACCATAGTACCAAGTTCATTTCCTCTCAGAATCTGCATGTGTGTCTGTCCCTTTACATTGCTTTTTAGTCAGTGGTCTTAGATTAGTTAGCTCCCATTTTTTCATTGTAAATGATCTCTGACCCATGCAGCTTTCTGGTTACTTCATCTGTAATCTTTCCAGGGAGGCTTCCTGGAAAAGGCATTGTACACATAAACATTAGGAGGCTTTGCATCTGGTGGGCGTCAAGGGTTGCACTGAAGAAGACACACACAACACAGGAGCAGTCAAATACACAGATGGACACTTTCAACCCACCCTTTCAGAAGAGTTTTTCAAACAAAGTCTGATTTTCATTGAAGATTTCACCTTAAAAAAATTGCACACAAATAGAAATGTGCCATTGCTGAGTCATTCCCAACTCTTTGTAACACCATTTGGCAAAAAGTAGTGTGCCATTTCCTTCTCCACTTCATTTTACAGATGGGGAAACTGGGCCAAACAAGATTAAGTGACTTGCCCAGGGTCATACAACTACCAAGTATGTGAGGCTGGATCTGAACTTAAGTCTTCCTGACTCTAGGGCCAGCACTCTATCCACTGTACCACCTAGCTGCCTAGGTACTCACTTGTAAATCACAAGACAAGCAATCTCATACTTGGTTTAATGCAGTGAATGAGGTTTGGGTCGTACTTTTAAGTGTCTATGATAGCTTATGTCAGATTGTATGCCATCTTGGGAAGGGGGAATGGGAAGGAAGGAGAGAAAATTTAGAACTCAATATCTTATAAAAGTGAATTTTGAAAACTGAAATAAATTTTTTTTTAAAAGTATCTACAATAGGAAAAAGAAAGGAAGAAGGAAGAGGAAGTAGTAATTATGAGCTTGTCAGGTAAGGGTTCTTAACCTGAGATCCATGTACTTGCTCTTTTAATACTTTGATAATTGCTTCACTACAAAGGAAGGAAGAAAACTTTTTTGGCATTTCTTTTTTTTTTTTTGATTCCTCATTCATTCATTCATTCATTCATTTTTAGTTTTCAACATTCCCTTCCATAAGATTTTGAATTCCAAATTTTCTCCACCTGCTTCTCCCTCCTCCCCAAGACAGCATATATACAATTTATATTAAGCATATTTTCATATTAGTCATGTCATAAATAAGAATTAGCTCCAATGGGAGAAAGCACGAGAAAGAAGAAACTAAAAGAGAGGGAAAATAGTATGTTTTGATCTGCATTCAGACTCCATAGTTCTTTTTCTGGATGTGGATACCATTTTCTATCATGAGTCTTTAGGAGTTGTCTTAGACCTTTGTCTTGTTGAGAAGAACTAAGTCTATCAAAGTTAGTCATCGCACAGTGTTGCTGTTACTGTGTACAATGTTCTCCCGGTTCTGCTCACTACCCTCAGCATCAGTTCATGTAAGTCTTTCCAGGTTTTTCTGAAGTGTATCTGCTCATCATTTCTTATGGAACAATAGTATTTCATTACATTCATTTACCACAACATATTCAGCCATTCCACAATTGAAGGGCATCCCCTCAATAGGAAGAAAACATTTGATAAGCACCAGCCACTTTACAAATTTGATCCCCAAAATAACCCTGAGATGTAGGTGTTATTATATCTATTTTACAGTTGAAGAAACTGAGGCAGACTTGCCCTGGGTCACACAGCTAATAAGCATCTTAGGCTCTTGAGAGTAGCCAACAAGCCTCAAGTCTGTTGGTGAATTAGGGGGATGTCTACCCTAAGCATGTGAAGACATCCCCTGGCAGAATGGGGGGATGAGAACAATTTGTTCCAACAGCCATGAAGGCAGCTGAAGTAGGTGCTGTGGAGTGCTTAGAGCTTGGTCAGACATCAAAGTCTCAAGGTCATCCACTGCATCCCAGGCCCTCACCAGTCATTCTGATTTTTGTCTTCCACTGGACTTTGATGACTCCGGAAGAGAGAGGCTGATGAATCTATTTAACTGCCTCATTTAAATCCGATTCATGGACAAGTCAATACATCACTTTGAAATGTCGTTGATCTTTTTTGAAAATGAGGGACCAACAATAACAAGAATCCTGAATATTTTATCTTATGCTTTTAAAAACATTATTCTGCAAATCATGGTCCATGCACTTAACTAGACCATAACACCAAAGCAGTTAAAAAGAATCTCTGCTGTCAGGAGTTTCCTGTGTCTCAGTGACATTAAGTTCTCTTTCCTTCCCTACCTGGATGTTCTCTTGAGAGCTCCTCTACAAAGCAACCAGCAGTTTTTCTGGAAAACTTTCCCAAGTTTTTCTGGAAAACTTTCCCAAGTCTGATGTGACTCCATAGCAACAAAACCAAATATGCTTAGTCAAGGAAAGTAAATTCCCATGTTAGCCATGTTGAAAAATGTTTTGAGGAGGGAAGGGAAGGAATAAGCATTTAAATGCCTATGTAGCCTGCTTCATCATCAGTCCTCTGGAATCAAGGTTAAGCATGTTCTTAAGTCTTTTGAAGTAGTTTGTCTTTACAGTGTTGTAGCTATTGTATAAAACGTACTACTTATGTCACTGTGCAGTAGTTTGTATGAGTCTTTACTGGTTTCTCTGAAACCATTCCCTTTATTATTTCTTACAGCACAATAGGACAACTAGGTGGTACAATGGATAGAGTGCTGGACTTGGAGTCAGGAAGACTTGAATTCACATCTGGCCTCAGACACTTAATAGCGGTGTGACCTTGGGCAAGTCACTTAGCTCTGGTTGCCTCAGTTTCCTCATCTGTAAAATGAACTAGAGAAGGAAATGCAAACCACTCCATTATCTTTGCCAAGAAAATCCCAAAAAAGGGTCACAAAGAGTCAAATGTGACTTAAAATGACTAAACAACAATGGCACAATGGTATTCCATCACATTCATTAGCCATAATTTATTCAGTATATTTTTGTATATAGATGGGTCCTTTCCCACTTTCTTTGATCTCTTTGGAGTGTAATTCTCATAGTAATATTACTGGATAAAGTAATATGAATAGTTTCATAACTTTTAGGACTTAGTTCCAAACTGCTTTTCAGTATGTTTGGCATAATTCACAGCAAGAGTATGTTGGTAGGCTTTTTTCCCCCCTGAAAACCTTTCCAATATTTGTCTTTTTGTCAACTTTTCCAATCTGTGAGGTGGGAACTCAGACTGTTCTAATTTACATTTTTCTAATTATTAGTAATTAGGAACATTTTTCATATGGTTGCTGATAGCTTAGATTTCTTCTTTTGAAGAGTACCTGTTCATATCCTTGAACCATTTATCAGTCTGGACTTCTAAAATAGCCAAAAATCTGATTAACTTTTAGCGCTGTTGACTCATTTTGAGCTTCCAGTCCACAAAAACTCCCAGATTTTTTTTAAATGGCTAACTATTCCTTTCCTGTTGTGTATACTCCCTCTTCTGCTTTGTAGAATCCTCAGCACCACATGATGCCTCATATAAAAGCAGTGAACTTAAGGTACAGAATGAAGCAAACATTTTTGGACTTGGCCAACATGGGAATTAGTTTTGCAAGATCTTGCCTTTTCTTCTTTTTTTTCCCAAAGGAGCTGGGGGTTTAGTCGGAGAAATTTGCTAGTAATATAGGGTTGCTAAAACAGTAGCAAACATTTATGAAACTTACATACCATATTCTGCCCTGAGGAGTCAAAGTTAAAAAAAAAAAGTTCTTGCCCTCAAGGAGTTCCTAGTCTAATGGGGGAGAAAACATCTAAGTAACTAATTATATACAAGATGCAAACAACTTAAGTAGCGGATAATCTTAAAGGAAAACAAAAGAAAGGTGAGGGAGGAAGGAAAGAAAAGAAAAAAAGAAAAAGACCAAGGAAGAAAAAGAATAACTGAAGCTTTTTTTTAAAAATGCACAAAAGGGAACAGAAGGAAACACAGACAAGCAGGACAGTTTAGAAAGTTATATGTTGAATTTATTATTTTCTTAAAAGATGAAACAAGCTACATGAAATAGAAATTCACTGTTTTCACCAGTCATCCTCTTTTTTTTGTTCTACTTTTGATATGAAAAAAACATGCATTTTATTTTAGTAATTGTTAAGTTCATAACTTTTCAAAAGTCCTCCAATCCCTTCAAGGCCCAACTTTGGTGACAGCTGTTGTGGAATATCAGTCTTTCCTGACACCTGCAGCCATTACGCTTTCTTCTTCCTCCAATTATCTGGCACTTAACTTTTCTCTGTAAAATGTAGAATATGTTTATATTTTATGCTTCTCAAGGGCATAGTCTGTTTTTTATTTTTGTCTTTGTGTCTCCAGCACTAAGCACACAGTAAGTGCTTAATAAATGCCTATTCATTTACTGAATGAATGAACAAATGTGGATAATAATGCTGATACTACCTACCTTACAGCTTTGTTCTGAGGAAAGAACTCTATGAAGCCTAAGTGATTAAAGGTGAACTATTCTAAAAATCAGGATGCTGATGGCTTTAGCCCCACTTAAGAGGGCATTCAGATACCTTCCTAAACAGAGAAAAGGAAATTGATATTTCTTTTCCCCTGAATTAATATGAATGGGATTAAAAATAGCTCCTACCCAACCTGTGGATGTTTGGGGCAAAACAGCAGGCAAGAGACAGGCCAGTCAGGAATCAAACAGAAGTTTAATTTTAAAGTGGGGAAATGACTTGCAAGCAAGGAGGGCATCTGGACACATGTCTCAGGGCCCCAAGGCAGTATGGGAGTATCTCAATACTTACACCAGGGGTGACCTTCTAGGTCCTTGGGTGCAGCCTTTTTACTGAGTTCAAATTTTATAGAACAAATCCTTTTATTAAGGAGATTTGGTTTGTGAAATTTGAATTCAGTCAAAGAGCTGCACTTGAGGACCGAGAAGGCCACATGTAGCCTCAAGGCCACAGGTTCCCCACCCCTGACTTATACCAATGGCTACATAGTAAAGCAATGAGACAAGTGTGATTCATAGCAGGGCTTCATGACTGGAACATGGGTGCTTGTCCGCACTTATCTGGTGCATGTCTGAGTTCAGAGAACACCTGGTGCTGGTCAAAGCAATACAGCAGTTATGAGGGATTTTGCTAGAGGGTGAGATCTTTCAGAGGGGGAGCTCAAAAGGATTCTTGTTATGCCCAACTCGGGGCACAGTTTGCTTGCTGGGCCTTAGCTCTGGAAAACAGGGTATCTCCTAATACCTTAACATTTCCCCTTTTTGGCCAAAAGGACGGATCTGAAAGCATCCCTACCCTTCTGACCAATGAAGGAGAGACAAGTATAAGCCAAGATCTCACAAGAGGCAAGGTGGGCTAGGACAAGATATTGCCCCAGGAGTTAGTTCCTTAAGGGGACCTATCAGGGAAGTGTGTCCCAGATATCATTGCTAGCCATTTTTGCTTGCAAGCAGAAAAGGGGCAAAAATGTAGAGGGAGAAAATTCTAACACACACTTGAATCAAGGTGTTGGTGGTTGGGCACATAACAAAAAAGGAAGAGAAAAAAATTAGGGCAGTTTATTCAGCTTTCATCTAGAATATTATGTCGACTGTCTCACCTGAGTATTGGCTGCTTATGAGTCTGTACTAAATGAACCTTGAGGCCCCTAGAGGGTTCTGCCATCTACTCAAGAGCAGAGGCTTTCTTCAGATGATCCAGGAGTCCACACCCACAAGTTTGGCAACTATGAGAGTACTCAGAAAGACCTGGTAGGGCCCCTTAGAGAAAACCCTTTGCATTAATCTTTGAATCTGAGTTTCTGGTCAACATAACATATGTCCTTAGTTAAGATTCTCTAAACAACACATAGAGATGATCCAGTTTCCCAGCCACACAGTGCAAGGTTCAAGATTTTCCCACAATTTCCATAATTGCATAATTATATTGTCAGGTATATAGATCAAACTACTTAGAAATTTCACAATGGACTAGTTTTGAGAAGGGAGATTTACCTGTCACCAAGACAACCAAGAAAACTTAAACATAATTAAAATCAAGTCTCCTTCATGTTCTAGTGTTCCATTCTCAATATCCATTTAACCAGCACATTTTTAGGCTCAGATATGTCATGTAGTCATCTGGTCCCTGGA
>JAQQSV010002051.1:19329-38775 GCA_028646515.1 Pseudochirops corinnae
TTTCAGGTACAGGATTTAGGTAAGGATAGAAACAACAAATGGTAAATGAAATGAAATTCTCTTAAGTTTCAAAATTGCAGAACCAAATTTAAAAGATATTACTAGCAGACTTATCTAGGAATCTCTAGATTAGGAACCAGAGAAGCAGAACCCCTTCCAGAGCTGTCTTGAGAATAAGCACATTGTTCAAGAAAAGATATCCAGGGACCAGATGACTACATGACATATCTGAGCCTAAAAATGTGCTGGTTAAATGGATATTGAGAATGGAACACTAGAACATGAAGGAGACTTGATTTTAATTATGTTTAAGTTTTCTTGGTTGTCTTGGTGACAGGTAAATCTCCCTTCTCAAAACTAGTCCATTGTGAAATTTCTAAGTAGTTTGATCTATATACCTGACAATATAATTATGCAATTATGGAAATTGTGGGAAAATCTTGAACCTTGCACTGTGTGGCTGGGAAACTGGATCATCTCTATGTGTTGTTTAGAGAATCTTAACTAAGGACATATGTTATGTTGACCAGAAACTCAGATTCAAAGATTAATGCAAAGGGTTTTCTCTAAGGGGCCCTACCAGGTCTTTCTGAGTACTCTCATAGTTGCCAAACTTGTGGGTGTGGACTCCTGGATCATCTGAAGAAAGCCTCTGCTCTTGAGTAGATGGCAGAACCCTCTAGGGGCCTCAAGGTTCATTTAGTACAGACTCATAAGCAGCCAATACTCAGGTGAGACAGTCGACATAATATTCTAGATGAAAGCTGAATAAACTGCCCTAATTTTTTTCTCTTCCTTTTTTGTTATGTGCCCAACCACCAACACCTTGATTCAAGTGTGTGTTAGAATTTTCTCCCTCTACATTTTTGCCCCTTTTCTGCTTGCAAGCAAAAATGGCTAGCAATGATATCTGGGACACACTTCCCTGATAGGTCCCCTTAAGGAACTAACTCCTGGGGCAATATCTTGTCCTAGCCCACCTTGCCTCTTGTGAGATCTTGGCTTATACTTGTCTCTCCTTCATTGGTCAGAAGGGTAGGGATGCTTTCAGATCCGTCCTTTTGGCCAAAAAGGGGAAATGTTAAGGTATTAGGAGATACCCTGTTTTCCAGAGCTAAGGCCCAGCAAGCAAACTGTGCCCCGAGTTGGGCATAACAAGAATCCTTTTGAGCTCCCCCTCTGAAAGATCTCACCCTCTAGCAAAATCCCTCATAACTGCTGTATTGCTTTGACCAGCACCAGGTGTTCTCTGAACTCAGACATGCACCAGATAAGTGCGGACAAGCACCCATGTTCCAGTCATGAAGCCCTGCTATGAATCACACTTGTCTCATTGCTTTACTATGTAGCCATTGGTATAAGTCAGGGGTGGGGAACCTGTGGCCTTGAGGCTACATGTGGCCTTCTCGGTCCTCAAGTGCAGCTCTTTGACTGAATTCAAATTTCACAAACCAAATCTCCTTAATAAAAGGATTTGTTCTATAAAATTTGAACTCAGTAAAAAGGCTGCACCCAAGGACCTAGAAGGTCACCCCTGGTGTAAGTATTGAGATACTCCCATACTGCCTTGGGGCCCTGAGACATGTGTCCAGATGCCCTCCTTGCTTGCAAGTCATTTCCCCACTTTAAAATTAAACTTCTGTTTGATTCCTGACTGGCCTGTCTCTTGCCTGCTGTTTTGCCCCAAACATCCACAGGTTGGGTAGGAGCTATTTTTAATCCCATTCATATTAATTCAGGGGAAAAGAAATATCAATTTCCTTTTCTCTGTTTAGGAAGGTATCTGAATGCCCTCTTAAGTGGGGCTAAAGCCATCAGCATCCTGATTTTTAGAATAGTTCACCTTTAATCACTTAGGCTTCATAGAGTTCTTTCCTCAGAACAAAGCTGTAAGGTAGGTAGTATCAGCATTATTATCCACATTTGTTCATTCATTCAGTAAATGAATAGGCATTTATTAAGCACTTACTGTGTGCTTAGTGCTGGAGACACAAAGACAAAAATAAAAAACAGACTATGCCCTTGAGAAGCATAAAATATAAACATATTCTACATTTTACAGAGAAAAGTTAAGTGCCAGATAATTGGAGGAAGAAGAAAGCGTAATGGCTGCAGGTGTCAGGAAAGACTGATATTCCACAACAGCTGTCACCAAAGTTGGGCCTTGAAGGGATTGGAGGACTTTTGAAAAGTTATGAACTTAACAATTACTAAAATAAAATGCATGTTTTTTTCATATCAAAAGTAGAACAAAAAAAAGAGGATGACTGGTGAAAACAGTGAATTTCTATTTCATGTAGCTTGTTTCATCTTTTAAGAAAATAATAAATTCAACATATAACTTTCTAAACTGTCCTGCTTGTCTGTGTTTCCTTCTGTTCCCTTTTGTGCATTTTTAAAAAAAAGCTTCAGTTATTCTTTTTCTTCCTTGGTCTTTTTCTTTTTTTCTTTTCTTTCCTTCCTCCCTCACCTTTCTTTTGTTTTCCTTTAAGATTATCCGCTACTTAAGTTGTTTGCATCTTGTATATAATTAGTTACTTAGATGTTTTCTCCCCCATTAGACTAGGAACTCCTTGAGGGCAAGAACTTTTTTTTTTTAACTTTGACTCCTCAGGGCAGAATATGGTATGTAAGTTTCATAAATGTTTGCTACTGTTTTAGCAACCCTATATTACTAGCAAATTTCTCCGACTAAACCCCCAGCTCCTTTGGGAAAAAAAAGAAGAAAAGGCAAGATCTTGCAAAACTAATTCCCATGTTGGCCAAGTCCAAAAATGTTTGCTTCATTCTGTACCTTAAGTTCACTGCTTTTATATGAGGCATCATGTGGTGCTGAGGATTCTACAAAGCAGAAGAGGGAGTATACACAACAGGAAAGGAATAGTTAGCCATTTAAAAAAAATCTGGGAGTTTTTGTGGACTGGAAGCTCAAAATGAGTCAACAGCGCTAAAAGTTAATCAGATTTTTGGCTATTTTAGAAGTCCAGACTGATAAATGGTTCAAGGATATGAACAGGTACTCTTCAAAAGAAGAAATCTAAGCTATCAGCAACCATATGAAAAATGTTCCTAATTACTAATAATTAGAAAAATGTAAATTAGAACAGTCTGAGTTCCCACCTCACAGATTGGAAAAGTTGACAAAAAGACAAATATTGGAAAGGTTTTCAGGGGGGAAAAAAGCCTACCAACATACTCTTGCTGTGAATTATGCCAAACATACTGAAAAGCAGTTTGGAACTAAGTCCTAAAAGTTATGAAACTATTCATATTACTTTATCCAGTAATATTACTATGAGAATTACACTCCAAAGAGATCAAAGAAAGTGGGAAAGGACCCATCTATATACAAAAATATACTGAATAAATTATGGCTAATGAATGTGATGGAATACCATTGTGCCATTGTTGTTTAGTCATTTTAAGTCACATTTGACTCTTTGTGACCCTTTTTTGGGATTTTCTTGGCAAAGATAATGGAGTGGTTTGCATTTCCTTCTCTAGTTCATTTTACAGATGAGGAAACTGAGGCAACCAGAGCTAAGTGACTTGCCCAAGGTCACACCGCTATTAAGTGTCTGAGGCCAGATGTGAATTCAAGTCTTCCTGACTCCAAGTCCAGCACTCTATCCATTGTACCACCTAGTTGTCCTATTGTGCTGTAAGAAATAATAAAGGGAATGGTTTCAGAGAAACCAGTAAAGACTCATACAAACTACTGCACAGTGACATAAGTAGTACGTTTTATACAATAGCTACAACACTGTAAAGACAAACTACTTCAAAAGACTTAAGAACATGCTTAACCTTGATTCCAGAGGACTGATGATGAAGCAGGCTACATAGGCATTTAAATGCTTATTCCTTCCCTTCCCTCCTCAAAACATTTTTCAACATGGCTAACATGGGAATTTACTTTCCTTGACTAAGCATATTTGGTTTTGTTGCTATGGAGTCACATCAGACTTGGGAAAGTTTTCCAGAAAAACTTGGGAAAGTTTTCCAGAAAAACTGCTGGTTGCTTTGTAGAGGAGCTCTCAAGAGAACATCCAGGTAGGGAAGGAAAGAGAACTTAATGTCACTGAGACACAGGAAACTCCTGACAGCAGAGATTCTTTTTAACTGCTTTGGTGTTATGGTCTAGTTAAGTGCATGGACCATGATTTGCAGAATAATGTTTTTAAAAGCATAAGATAAAATATTCAGGATTCTTGTTATTGTTGGTCCCTCATTTTCAAAAAAGATCAACGACATTTCAAAGTGATGTATTGACTTGTCCATGAATCGGATTTAAATGAGGCAGTTAAATAGATTCATCAGCCTCTCTCTTCCGGAGTCATCAAAGTCCAGTGGAAGACAAAAATCAGAATGACTGGTGAGGGCCTGGGATGCAGTGGATGACCTTGAGACTTTGATGTCTGACCAAGCTCTAAGCACTCCACAGCACCTACTTCAGCTGCCTTCATGGCTGTTGGAACAAATTGTTCTCATCCCCCCATTCTGCCAGGGGATGTCTTCACATGCTTAGGGTAGACATCCCCCTAATTCACCAACAGACTTGAGGCTTGTTGGCTACTCTCAAGAGCCTAAGATGCTTATTAGCTGTGTGACCCAGGGCAAGTCTGCCTCAGTTTCTTCAACTGTAAAATAGATATAATAACACCTACATCTCAGGGTTATTTTGGGGATCAAATTTGTAAAGTGGCTGGTGCTTATCAAATGTTTTCTTCCTATTGAGGGGATGCCCTTCAATTGTGGAATGGCTGAATATGTTGTGGTAAATGAATGTAATGAAATACTATTGTTCCATAAGAAATGATGAGCAGATACACTTCAGAAAAACCTGGAAAGACTTACATGAACTGATGCTGAGGGTAGTGAGCAGAACCGGGAGAACATTGTACACAGTAACAGCAACACTGTGCGATGACTAACTTTGATAGACTTAGTTCTTCTCAACAAGACAAAGGTCTAAGACAACTCCTAAAGACTCATGATAGAAAATGGTATCCACATCCAGAAAAAGAACTATGGAGTCTGAATGCAGATCAAAACATACTATTTTCCCTCTCTTTTAGTTTCTTCTTTCTCGTGCTTTCTCCCATTGGAGCTAATTCTTATTTATGACATGACTAATATGAAAATATGCTTAATATAAATTGTATATATGCTGTCTTGGGGAGGAGGGAGAAGCAGGTGGAGAAAATTTGGAATTCAAAATCTTATGGAAGGGAATGTTGAAAACTAAAAATGAATGAATGAATGAATGAATGAGGAATCAAAAAAAAAAAAAGAAATGCCAAAAAAGTTTTCTTCCTTCCTTTGTAGTGAAGCAATTATCAAAGTATTAAAAGAGCAAGTACATGGATCTCAGGTTAAGAACCCTTACCTGACAAGCTCATAATTACTACTTCCTCTTCCTTCTTCCTTTCTTTTTCCTATTGTAGATACTTTTAAAAAAAAATTTATTTCAGTTTTCAAAATTCACTTTTATAAGATATTGAGTTCTAAATTTTCTCTCCTTCCTTCCCATTCCCCCTTCCCAAGATGGCATACAATCTGACATAAGCTATCATAGACACTTAAAAGTACGACCCAAACCTCATTCACTGCATTAAACCAAGTATGAGATTGCTTGTCTTGTGATTTACAAGTGAGTACCTAGGCAGCTAGGTGGTACAGTGGATAGAGTGCTGGCCCTAGAGTCAGGAAGACTTAAGTTCAGATCCAGCCTCACATACTTGGTAGTTGTATGACCCTGGGCAAGTCACTTAATCTTGTTTGGCCCAGTTTCCCCATCTGTAAAATGAAGTGGAGAAGGAAATGGCACACTACTTTTTGCCAAATGGTGTTACAAAGAGTTGGGAATGACTCAGCAATGGCACATTTCTATTTGTGTGCAATTTTTTTAAGGTGAAATCTTCAATGAAAATCAGACTTTGTTTGAAAAACTCTTCTGAAAGGGTGGGTTGAAAGTGTCCATCTGTGTATTTGACTGCTCCTGTGTTGTGTGTGTCTTCTTCAGTGCAACCCTTGACGCCCACCAGATGCAAAGCCTCCTAATGTTTATGTGTACAATGCCTTTTCCAGGAAGCCTCCCTGGAAAGATTACAGATGAAGTAACCAGAAAGCTGCATGGGTCAGAGATCATTTACAATGAAAAAATGGGAGCTAACTAATCTAAGACCACTGACTAAAAGCAATGTAAAGGGACAGACACACATGCAGATTCTGAGAGGAAATGAACTTGGTACTATGGTACCAAAACAAGATGTCTCAAAATGGAATCTTAGGAAGGGGTTTCAAAGGGTATTTAATCCAACTTCCAACCCAATGGTGGTGTCCCAGCTATAGTATCTCTGACAGACGATCAGCTGGCCTCCATTATTGGGGAAAATGCCATGACATTTATACTTTTATATTTGTGTCAACATATATCTAAATGATGAATGAAATGGCACAGCTATAAGCCTAGGAAACCACATTCAAAGAAATGCATTTAGTCCTATGATTATCTTATTTAAAACACACAAGTTTGAAATAAGGAGAATCCTTTGTTCTACAGAGTTCTGATATTATTTTAATTGTTTCTCCCTTTTTTAGAGTGCATTTTGTACCTCAAGGTTTGAGTGCAAAATGTTCAAAGGGAAGAGGCTGACCAAGGTGAACTATCACGTGCACTTGTAGACACAGGAACCTATCACTGGAAGAATCAGTGTGACAAAGGGTGGAGAAAATACACAGTAGAAAGGATGAAACACCTCATGGAGATAACATTATGCCCTGTAGAGAGCAGCAAAGAACATAAGACATCACCAGAGGATGCTGAAAGCTCTGTAATATCACAGAAGTGAAATGTCCTGGTCACTCTGACCACACATGCATGTCCCACCATATTTGTACATCACATGGATTCCACAATATGCCTTGTTACTGATATATGTGCTCTTTATACATCCTGACCACATGGGTCTCCTGGCATATGCTCCTTTACATTTGGTCCCTGGCCACACATGTTCCCTTCATGCATGCTTTTTTTCCACTGGTGGTTTCAGAATGTTTGAAACTGTGTACCCCATGCATACATGAACAAAGGATGGGGAAATTTGTTTTTGACACTTTATTCATAATGCTGTTTGAATAAACAGTAATAGGAATGAAGACTTCTTTTGTTTTTGAACTAACTGGTGAAACACAGTTCACTAAAAGTGAACACACTGGTGGGGGCTTTAGAGCTATGATTTTGAGAAGGTAATAACTCAGAAAATGTTTTGAACTTGGTGAGTTTTGTTGGGGACTAACATCTAAGAGGGTACCCTAGATGTTACAGCTAGAATTCAGGCCCCAAATCAATGAACTGAATCTTATTTCTTCCAGGATTCAATGAACTGCTTCTCTGGTTTATTTCTGTTGGTGGCATGTGGCTTAGCATTCTGGCCTGACTTACTTAAAAAAAAAATCTATTCTTTATTTTTCTATAGTGTGCCCAGAACTGCCAGTCTGCCTTACACATTTCCAGGCTTATTAAATGAGCTTTGATTAATTCTTTAGAACAAGAATATATCATCTTGTCATCAGCATTTTCTAATTTCTTTTCTAAACATTGCTTGTCTCATCCATGAAACATCTGAAATCAGAAAATTCACTATTAATAATGTATCTTAGTCACAGGGAATAAAATTTCCTGGGCCTTCAAGAACTTTTTCAGAGTATTAACTCTGTTAATCCTTTTCTGGGTGAGAACCTTTGATTCCACACTCTTTAACAGTATACTTCCCCAAAGTTTCATGGACATCTTGTAAGTATTCATCTTGACCATTTTGTTTATAGAATCTTGAATTAGAGCTCCAGGGGACCTCAGAAGTATATGTAGTCCAACCTCTTCATTTTACAGATGAATAAATTGAGGCCCCCAGAAGCTAAGTGACATATCCAAGGTAAATCGGTAATTATTTATACATCCTTTTTTCAGAGAGACAAATTCATATTTTCCTTCTTAGTCTTTATTTGATAGGAATTTTTCTTCATTACATCTTAAATTTTTTTATGGACATCTTTTGTTTTTATATTACCTTCATTTCCAAATATATTCTTCCTCCCTCTCTTGCTCAAAAACCCATCCCTCAAAACAAAGGACAATGGAAATAGTAAAAAGGCAGCTTATTAAAACTAATCAATACATTCACTGAACTTGATACTACAGGCCATTTTCTATTCCCACAGTCCCTCATTCTGCAAACAAGGCTTCTGCCATAATTTCTTGAGATCATTCTTCCTTTTGCTTGCAATTTGAGTCTGGGATGTTGCCCTAATTTCATTTGACTCTTTTTGAACAGACTCAATCACATTCCAAGGCAAAAATGGAAATTATTTAAATGTCTCCCCCCTTTTTGCAGAAACAAATGTACACTATTAAAATATTAAAACGCTATGATCACTTCAGTTTTAAATGTTAATATTTAAAAAGACTTTAAAGGGAAAAATACATTTATAAATATGGTACTGAACTCATATTTCAAAGTCTCAATCTGCATGTAAATTGGAGACCAGGGATTTTGTTGCTATCAGGAATGTATAACAAAGGCAACAATTTAGAATAAAAGAACTAGGTAGGAGGCCACTAGCACCACCTGGTCTTGGCACAAGTTAATCTACCTGGTAACCAGAGGCACTATGGGAGTTGAAAAGAGATCCATGAAGCTTTGTAGTTTTGCTTCCCAGCTATATCCGCACCATGCTGCCTAAACTCCAGCTTACTTCCTAAGTCAGAATGTTGGGCACTTCCCCTCTGAGGCATGAGGCTCTGATAGGTAAGCTTTTGACTTATCTTTCAGGGAAACAAGCCTTTCTATCATTTCCCAGTTATCCACACATCATGCTGCTATGTGTGTCATCTTCCTCCATTTGAAAGTAAATTCCATAAGCTTGGATACTGTCTTGTATTTGCATTTGTATTCCCAACTCTTAGCTCAGCCTGCCAATTTATTTACCTACCTATCAATCTATCCATCCAACTATCCATCTATCTATCCATCTATACTCTATCTATCTATCTATCTTCCTGTCTATCTATCTGTCTATATCCCTATGTGTCTATGTATCTATGAACATATCTATGTATCTCTTATCTATCTACTTATCTACGTGTATATATGTATGTATTTATATATCTATGTCAATATCTGTATATATGTATGTATTTGTCTATGTATCTATGTATCAATAATCTGTCCACAACTGCCAATATCACAGGATGATTTGAAGGATGCAAACTAATAACCTAGTTTATGACTAGATTTGAAAGGAGTTTCCTATCCTCAAATTAGCTAGGAGGCTGAGAACAGCAACCCTGAACCATGGAGCAAAAAGATGGTTCAAAAGAGAAATAATGAGCCTGAGGACTTTTGCTGGATGCCTGGGAGAAGTGACTGCACAGCTGTGTGCTATGACTGACAGACCCTCCCCATCTACCTCCTTCCAGGGAAAGACTGCCAAGCAAATGCACAATAGCAAATGGTAATGAAAACCAGCAGAGAGCCTAAAGTAACTGCCAGCTGAAGATTAGAGGGCAGAAGCAAAGAAAACATAGCAGAGACGCCAAGCATCATTAGAAGGGTCCAGAGAAGAGGAGAATGAGAGACTGAACAGTGTACCAGTTTAGTGAAGACAGCACTTTGCTCAGTGCTGTCACAGAGAACGTGGCCTCATCCACCTGTGTGTGCCAGTCACATGTGTTGCTGCCTTCATCATCTTCATCTCCAAATACATCCTTCCTCCCTCCCATCCAGAAAGCCAGCCCTCATAACAAAAGATAAGCAAGGTGTCTTCTCCTTTATTAGTGGTGTGGGAGGGTATAACCTATGTGTATGGGGAAATTTTTCTTTGGTATTTATTTGGTCATATTGTTCACTTTTAAGATATCAGTGAGGCTCATCAACTATTCAGTTAAGTGAATTTTGGCAGGCAGAACCTGGGGTAGCATTGGTTAGGGGGGCACATGTAAGAAAAGCCCTAGGTGTTACATTTGCATGAAAGGGTACAATTTCTTTCAATTTGAGAGCTTCGTATTTTCTATTGTAATAAACTTTCCCTTAATACTCACTCAATTCTCCAACAAAGAGATGAAAGTATTGGACAGAGAAAAGGTAGTTTCAAATGTTCCAGAGTAAGCCCTTTGGGCTTATGTGATAGGGAGGAGGAACCATCTTCCCCTGAATGTGACAGCAAGATTTCTTCATGGCCCTCATCGTCTGCTATCTGTAGGTTGTCAAGGGACCAATAAACCTTTTGGGGATAATTCTGTGGTCTCTGACAACCTGTCATAACCCCCTTCTACATCTACTCTCTGGGGAAACTGGGGAAGATACATTCCCTACATCACAGAGAAAATATATTTTATCACCTTTCCTTGCTAGTCTAGAAGAAGGCACTTTTAGAGCCAAAAAAACCACCTATACCTTTTTCACAGATGTCAACCACATCAATAACATGGGGGGAGGAGGGAAGCCATCTTTGCCTTATACTTAGAATATAATAAAGTAAAAAGTGAAAAATGGATAGACTCTGCCATTGTAACAGAGGCATTCACTCCCAAAGATCAAGTCAAAGGTGAGGGAAAATGATGGATATTATGTCACGAAATAGGTGAGTTTGGTAAATAAGATAATTAGATCTTCTCAGCACTCAGAGGAAGAGCTCAGAATAGGAATTCATGACATCAGCTCAGTCCCTCCTCTAAATGATAATAAGCTCTTTTGTCTGTAGTTAGGACAACCTTTAACCAAGAGCAGTAGAAAGCATGCTGGATTGGGAGTGAAAGGACCTGGATTTGAATTCTAAGTCTGTCATTTGTTACCTGTGTGACTTTGGGTAAGTCACTGAAACTCTCTGGGCCTTATTCAATTCCTCTTCTATAAAATAAGGGGTTGTCCTCCATGATCTCTATTATTCCTCCTAATTATAAATCAATGACATTCCTATGCATATATTTTGTTTTAAAAATCTGTTTTCAATCACAAATAAACACTATTCTGGGGGGGAAAAAATCAGCATAACAATAGAAACTTGAAAGATCAATCCCTTAACAAACATTTACCAATTATTTACCATGTGCCAAACAATGTGCTAGGGACACAAAGGACACAAAGACAAAAAATTAATTAAAGCCCCTTCTCAAGGAGATTTCATTTTATAAAAGGAGACAACGTGTACACATGAATATATACACAATAGAAGCAACATAAATAAAAAGTAGTTAAATACAAAATAGGAAGGAGGCACACGCAGTTGAGGGGGTATTAGGAAAGTGGAACATGTGTTGCTTGGCTGGGGTCTTGAAGGAAGTGATGGATGCTGTGGGGTGATGGACAGGAGACTGCATTTCAGGCATGGGTGATAGCCCGTGCAAAGACACAAAGATGGGAGATGTGGTGCAATTTGAGAAACAGAGGGAAGGTCAGTCTGACTGAATCACAGAACCATAGAAAGGATAATAATGTCCAGTGAGGCTGTAATATTTGCCAATTTCCAAGGTGTAAATTCTCACAATGAAAATTTAATCACCTGCTCTCTTGAGCCAGTTTGAGCCAGCACAGCATGGGCATGTGTATGATAGCTACATGAAAGGATAAGGCCTAAGCAAAGAGAAAGGCTGCCTCATTAAAAGAAGTCAGATGAAAGGAAGAGAGAGTTGGGAATGATGGCAAGTGGTTTTGAGATAAAAGGAAGAGCAATCAAGAGGTTGGGGATGGGCGGGGGGAGGGGAGGGAAGATTCCTCACTTTTATCATTAAAGTAAAAGTCCTTAGTGGATAGAATGAGTGAATGCTTGATTGAGGAGGATGAGACACTAGACAAAGGACCCTTTGCTGTTACACTATCAAGGTACGCACAAAAATTATCCATTTTCACAGAAATAAAGGAAGAATGAAATAATTGGAGAGATAGCCCATGCACAATGACTGAGTTGAAACAGTTCAGGGAAGACAGCAATGCTAGAAAATGTATGGACTTAATAGACTCACAAAATCTCAGAGCTGCCCTCTATAACAACCCAGCAAGCAAACATTAATCCAGCCTTGACTTGAAAACATCCAGTAGATGGAAACCACCACCTCAGGGGGCAGTACATTCTACTTTTGGATAATGCTTAATTGTTAGAGAATGTTTCCTCGTACAGAGACTGAATTTGTCTCTTTTTCTTTCTGAAAAAAAATTTTTTTTTTTTTTTTTTTGCAGAGGACAAGGCAGGGCAATTGGAGTTAAGTGACTTGCCCAAGGTCACACGGCTAGTTAAGTGTCTGAGGCTGCATTTGAACTCAGATCCTCCTCACTCCAGGACCAATGCTCTATTATTCACTGAGCCACCTAGTTGCCCCTCAATTTGTCTCTTTGTAACTTCCATTCCTTGTTTCTATTTATGCTTCCTGGCAAAACAAATTACCTTTTTAACACTTGAAGAAAGCTATCAAGTCTCCCTAAATCTTCTCTTTTCCAGGCAATGCAACAATTGACTGGCTGGTCCAGACTGACTGGTTATTGACATAATGTTAATTTTAAAAATCCACAAAAGTCTTCTTCATAGAAAGAAAGTTACGTCAAAATTCTCTTGATATATAGCCTTGTTCATTTGTTCTTCATATGGAAGAATGAACAAGGCTATAAATCAAGAGAATTACAGAGGAAAAGGAGGAAAGTGGTTTTGTACTATCTGATTTCAAATTATAAAATAAAGTTGTAAATGTGGTATTCCCATATGGAATGTAAGCTCCTTGAGGGGTAGAGACTATTTTGTTTTTGTCTCTGTATGCAGAATGCCTTGTACCTAATATATACTTAACAAATGTTTGCTGAATTGATTGAATTTGTAAGGTGGTAATCAGCTGTGCTACAGATAGCTCATGCTGGCTCACGCTGTTTGTGTAAGCATTTACACCTTAGAAATCTGAAAATGCAACAAGGCAGAGCTTGATTTACTGATTCGTTGATTGTTTAGACTTAAAATGATGGAGAAAATGTTACTAATTCAGATTAAATTTTAAAAGTGTTGCCTGTCTATTTCCCCCCTAGAGAGTTGGTTGTTAAACCTTTGTCAGCATACAAGTGGTGTTATTATCAAAACTATCTGATACTAACAATACATCAATAGAACAGACTAGATAATCCCAAAATAGAACAAAGAGAACCAAAAGACTATAATAGACTAGTTTATGAGAAATCCAAGATGACAAAGGTGCTGGAGTATTATTGTTAACGTGTCCATTATTAAATTTTTTATATTGGAAAAATTGGAGCAGTATGCTGAAAAATAGAATTAGGTCACAACTCATTCCATATGCCATAATAAATTCCAAATATATTAACAATCTAAATCTTGTTAAAGGAAATGATATTTTTAAATGGAATGATATAAATCTACCAATTCTGAGATTAAAGAAAATTCTCAACTATTTAACAATTAGGTTGACTGTTGTCCTTTGTTCTCAAAGAGGAGCAAAAGGGCATCACTATGTTAGAGTCATGGCTGATCAGACCAATACGAGCTTGGAAAGCTCTATCTACTACAGGCTGGGCACAAATAGTCCATGTGAACATTTAGGATGGATTCTCTAAATTTGCTCATCTCATATTTCTTTTGAACTAAAATTTTTAAACAATTAGAAGAGTCAAATAGAAGACAAAATAGATTCAATTATATTTTTAAAAAAGAATTGCCCACAATATCAAAAATAAGGTATACAGAATGAAAAGAATGGAAGAGAATGGTTGAAGAAAAATCTTTGCCATAAATACCTCTTATAAAAGTATGTCACCCAAATCTAAGAGGAACTGAGGTAAACTTTTCAAAGTTGGAAAGTGCCTTCCCCATTGCATAGGGAGTTAAAAGTCAACTGGGCAGGCAAACCAGCTTAGCTGAAGCAACAAGGCAGCCAGAAGGAGAGACAGGAAGCAACTTGTGCCAGACAAGTCAAAGCACCACCATTCCTGTCAGACCTTAATGGAGTCAGCCCAGGATTCTGAACTCCAGAGCCTTGGGTACAGCAATGCTTCCAGTACATGCCTTCAGCTATCACATCATCTGGGAAACAGACCCCCTGAGCTGCAGCCTGGCAACTAACTACTTCTGCAGGTGCTAACAGCCGCAGCTACTGAAGATCCAAAACAGAAAGTTCTTGCCACCAAGACCCTTGATAATGGCAAATATTTCAATATCGGAAACTCCTATTATTTTATCAGTGAAAATAACAACATTAAAGAAGATGCACTAATATCTGCTTTGTCACTGCATCCTAAGGACCCAATGGGACTTTTCCATCTGACTCGTAGCTGAAACCTTCAGTATGTTTTTTCCTCCAATAGAATATGACTCCTTGAGAGCAAGAACCATTTTGTTTTTCTGCTTGTATCTTTAGTGCTTTCACATACATGTTCATTCATTCATTCGTTTGTTCATTCAATCAAAGAATATGAACAGGCATTTCTCAAAAGGAAGAAATGCAATTGATCAATGAATCTTTGAATGATTATTCTCCCTAATTAGCAGAGAAATACATTGGAGTAACTCTGATATTATTTACACATATTAAAATTGGCAAAGACACTATCTTTAAGCAAAAATTTAATGATCATTTTGGGGTTATATTCTATAAAGGATTTTTGTCCCAGGAAGGCTCAGAGTAGAGGACATCTGAAGTCCCTTGTATCCCTGACGTTTTGTGCTTCTGTGTTAGATAAAGTATTTATTAAGTGCTTACACTGTGCCAAGCCCTGTGCTAAGGGCTATTAATTTGGAGTTTGTAAACTGGATTTGGGCACAGAAGTCCTTCTTCATCTGTAAATGAGAGGCTTAGACTCTAGGACTTCTAAGGTCCCTTCTAGTTCTAATCAATGAAGCTACCAAAATCAAAGCTAAAAGAAATCATTTGCAAAAGAATAATTTAGAAATGGTCTTGTCTAAAACACTTCTTGCAAATGGATCACGTTGGACATACACCCATTTTCTGACATACATCCCCATTTGACATACTTTCTCTTATCCTCTCCACCCCTACCTAAGGCTGAGTGGGGTGAAATTCTGGGTTTCCTTTATGTCCCAGGAGCTCTGTTGGCCCCTCAAATGGTTGGACTTTCCACTTTCCATCAGTAAATTAGCTCGATATACATTTTGCCTTGATTTTTTGTCTATGTATATAAATTTTATTGTTCTTCCTACCACCACTACCACCAGTTAAGCCACAGAGTATTGGATGTCACTTGATTGGATGGATTGTAGAACGAAAGATAGAGAAGTCACTGGATTCTTCAGCCTTGAACAACATTAAAACTCTTTTTATGTTTTAGCAGGTGTAATATGGACATTTTACTGTGGCATCCTTTACTCTCTATACCTCAATAATTTGATAGATCTTAAAGTCATAAATGTAGTGCTTGAAGGATAGTTGTTGTTCAGTCATTTTTAGCCATGTCTGACTCTTCTTGACCCTATTTGGGGTTTTCTTGGCAACGATACGAGAGTGGTTTGCCATTTCCTTCTCCAGATCATTTTACAGATGAGGAAACTGAGGCAAATGGGGTTAAGTGACTTTCCCAGGGTCACATAGCTAGTAAGCATATGATGCCAGATTTGAACTCAGCAAGATAAGTCTTTCTGACTCCAAGCCCAGGACTCTATTCACTGTGCCACCTAGTTGCCCCCCTTAGAAGACAGTAAGATCTTATCATCTAGAGGAGAAGACCTAGGATACAATCTAGTCCAGTGGTGTCAAACTCAAATAGAAATGGAGGCCACCGATCCATACATAAACATCCCTGCAATCTGCATAGTTACTTAGTTTTTAAATGTAATGTTATAGGATAATGAGGAAATACATGTTGCATTACTATATATGTATATGTATGGCATTTCTTGCCTTCTCAATGGATGGGAGAGAGGGTGGAAAGGAGGGAATGTGGAACTAAAAATAAAAATTTTTAAATAAAATAAATATATAATTTATATATCATATGTAACTATACTATTGCATTACATATAAATAATTATATATTATTAATATATCATAATGTATAAGATACAGAAATAAGAAATTTTAAAATAAAAATAAATTTAAATTTAAAAATAATAAATAAAATGTAACATCAGTTATGTTTTATTGTATTTTAATTCATTTTGCTAAATATTTTCAATTACATTTTAATCTGATTCCAACCTCTCTCTGAAGTACTGCCAGCCCACATGTGACACTTGCCCCTCTGATCTAACCCAAGTCATTTTGCAGGTGAGCCAACTGAGAGCCAGAGAAGGGAACTGACTTCTCAAATTTACAAAGGCAGAAGGGTAACGAGTAGAATTCAGCTCATTCTTATCAGTGATGGGCACCCTCCACCACCAAATATGATAGTATCTCTGTGCATTCCCATCCTTTGCAATTTCTTTTTATACCATTTTATAGATCTTCCATCCAAAATAACAGACCTTCCTCCTCATTTTTCTTTGCAAATATCCTGAGAGATTATAGGGTTATAGAATTGTAGAATTAACCTGAAAGGGACAATGAAACAGCTGAGGCCCAGGGAGAGTAAAGGATTTCCCCAAGGTTCCACAGGTCCCACATGATCTGAGCCCTGGACAATTAAAATATCAAAGCTGGAGCCCTATTTTACCTTTGCAAGGGACTTTCTCCTCAAGAAAGGCTAAATGTGGGCAACTAGGTGGCACAGTGAATAGAGCACCGGCCCTGGAGTCAGGGAGGACCAGAGTTCAAATCCAGCCTTAGACACTTGACACACTTACTAGTCCTGTGACTTTGGGCAAGTCATTTAACCCCAACTGCCTCTCCAAAAAAGCCCCCCGCCCCCCCAAAAGGCTAAATGAAGTTAACACATAGAATTTGTACATCATCTACCTTCTCACCAGGAATTTTTTGAAGTAGTATATTTTTTAAAAAAACAACCATTAACATCATGCCTTGGATAGGGGACATAGGGCAGTAAAGGCAAAAATAATCTAACATATTAATTAAACTGCAAACCAAAGAGAGTATTTCTTCACTAATACCAAAAAACATAACAAGGAATTAGAATTATTTTTCTGAGCAGTTTCATATTTAAAAATATAGTGATAATAATTACTTAAAAAGTGTTAGATGTTTGGGGAAAATAACCTCCATCATAGGCTCATAATGAAGATACAGTTTTAATTCTTCATCAATGACCAGAAAAAATTTACTCACTTATAATAGCACCTTTCATTTACTATGTTCATCTCTGAGGAAAATAAAATCCAACAGATAGAATATAAACCCCTTGAGAGGACAGATAATTTTGGTTTTTGGATCCCCAGCACCTAGCACATAGTAGGCATATTAAAATGCTTGTTGATTGAAAACTTGTTCTTGAGCATGGTTTATCAATTTTCTTTAGTTTAGCTGATCGCTTGAACGTTTTTCCTTTTCCCAAATGAAACCAGAATTTTGAATAGACTATGCCTGAGGCCCTACAATGTGTAGCTGATATAGCTAAGTGATAACAGTCATGCACCATGTTTCATTTAACTACATAAATCTTTCTGCCAAATAAACGGAATGCATTGATGCTTGGTTGAACATCGATGACAAAGTATGCTGGGGCTGGTAACTAGGGAAGTGAATATCAGACTTACTGGAAATATATAGAAACTTTCTAATAAAGGAGAAAGAGCTACAGGTGCTCCCTGAATCTCCGATCAAAATAAGAAGACAGACCCTGAATTTAAAGAATGGTGTGCTTACCGTAGTATCATTGGTGGTTATGTAAACCAGAATATCAGAGGAGTTTCGGCCATTAATGTATCGGTAACAGTTCCACACACAGCTAATCAGGTAACCCTGTCAGGAAGAGAATAAGAGATATTTAAAATCTTCTAGGGAAAAAAAATACAACAGTGTTAATGCTACAAGTATTCCTTAAAACTAAGTGATAAGGAGGGATATTTAGAACAGGCAGAAATAACAAAGCAAGGTGCTGGTTCAATTTATAGAAATTAATTTGCTAAACTTGAATTTTCAAACTGGAATCCATCAGTCATTGGATGGCGGCACCTACTGGTAAAATAAGTAATTGTAGCCTATTCAAGATCATGTAATTTTATATTCAGACAAGAAGAAAAAGAATTGTAGGCCTACAAGTGGACAGTCATGTATCTTCAAGCTTGTTAAATATTCCTATGATCTCAGACAGGGATATAAGGAGTTTGAGGGATATAAGAGGAAATCCTGAAGTTGGGAAAATCCTAGAAGTGTCACCAAAGTTCAATCAATGGCTACGTTCATCCTTTTCTTGCCCATCCAATTTTAACCTGCTTGTCCTAGTCCAAAAACAATCCATTTTGCCCATTTTGCCAAGGAGCAAACAGGATAACTAAAAATGAATCCCTAACATGTCTAGGTTGTTAAGGCCACTCAAAGTCATTAATCTAAAACATGGCTAGGGTCAGAAACTAAGAGGGAACAGTCAGGGAATCACTAGTTGAAGCTTTTACTTTTATTTTTTCTACTACTATCATTGCCCTCGCTTGCTTTTAGTAATGATGGAATCACCTCTTGGCAAGTGCTATTCCAGGTCCATTTCTTTGAAATACACTTGTAATTACCTTTGTCTTTGAATATTACTTGTGAGTTTATATACTTATCCCCTTTATAAATAAAGCTTTGTGGAAAAAGCACACTTGTGGTTTAAAGCGTATAGCAGCAGAGAGAAAACAGAGAGAGGAAAGTCACGCTGGATAGTTCACAGGCAGCAAAAGGAGAGGGACTTGTAATCAGTGGTTGGGGTTAGCAGTTATTGGACCCCAAGAAGCTAAGCCATTCAGTGATCAGGAAGGTTGGGGGTTTGGTAGTTACCTTGAACCATGAGTTAGAGATTACTGAATTTTAGATAAGAGCAAAAGGAATTCCTGAGAAAAGGGAGCAGTGATTTTCTGGGTTATATCTGATGATAAACCCTAAAGAGGAGATTTTCACCAGGCCAGAGGCTGAGGGGAATTCTTTTACAAGTGATGCAATTTTCTATTTACAGGGAATTTTTTTTTTCTGTCGGATTCAATGTACAGAATTTGTTCTATAAGCAGTTTTACTGAAACTTTAATTCCATAAAAGAGATAACTATGTTTAGCAGTACAGAATACCCTAATTCTTATAATACATGCAAAATTTGTCCAAATTTAATTCTTAGTAAACAATTTATGGCAAGCAATATATACAAAGGAACTTTTGGTATGTGGTTTTCATAAGAGAATAAAACAATTCCAGGAGAGAGAATAATCCACTTAAATTCCTAGCAGAAAGGCATGCTTGAGTTTAGGGAAATGTGATCTGACCCTGGAAGAGTACTGAACTATCACTTTGTTATACCTGGAAGGCATGATCTCTTAATGCAGTCTAATATCCTATTAGCCACCTTCTACACAAAATTA
>JAQQSV010002052.1:0-19237 GCA_028646515.1 Pseudochirops corinnae
ATAGGAGAGATTAGATTGGGGGAGGGGTCATACAAGGGGATGGCTGTTTTGAGGGAGGGGTAGGGGAAAGATGGGGAGAAAATTTGTAACTCAAAATCTCATGGGAATGAATGATGTAAACTAAAATAAATTTAAAAAAAAAAAAAAGAAAAAATAGACTGACTTAAATGGCAAAAGAGATCCACAAAGCCAATAAAGAGAAGAAGAATTAAAAAAAAACAAACAGAATTGACCAAAGGTAAAAGAAAGCCCAAAAGTGCACTGAAGAAAATAATTCCTTCAGAATTAGAATGGAGCAAATGGAAGCTAATGACTTCATAAGAAATCAAGCTATTATAAAATAGATCCAAAAGAATGAAAAAATAGCAATGTAAAATATCTCATTGGAAAAATGATTGACCTGGAAAATATATCCAGCAGAGATAATTTTAAAATTTTTGGACTCCCTGAAAGCCAAGATCAGAAATGGAGCCTAAATATCATCTTTCAAGAAATTATCAAAGAAAACTGCCCTGATATTCTAGAACGAGGATAAAATAGAAATTGAAAGAATCTACTCATTGCCCCTTGAAAAAGATCCCAAAAAGAAAACTCCTCAGAATATTACAGCCAAATTCCAGAGTTCCCAGGTTAAGGAGAAATCATTACAAGCAGTCAGGAAAAAACCAATTCAAGTATTGTGCAAACACAATTAGGATAACACAAGATCTAGCAGCTTCTACATTAAGGGATCAAAGGGTTTGGAATATGATATTCCCGAGGTCAAAGGAGCTAGAATTAAAATCAAGAATCACCTACCCAGTAAAACTGAGTACTACACTTCAGGGGGAAATATGGACATTCAATGAAATAGAGGACTTTCAAGCATTTTTGATGAAAAGACAAGAGCTGAACAGAAAATTTGACTTTCAAATACAACCATCAAGAGAAGCGCAAAAAGGTAAATAGGAAAGAGAAATCATAAGGAATTTATTAGAGTTGATCTGTTTACATTCCTACATGGAAAAACAATATTTGTAACACATGAGACTTTTTTTTCAGTATTAGGATAGTTGAAGGGAATAAGATAGATAGATAGATAGATAGATAGATAGATAGATAGATAGACAGATAGATAGGTGTTTGCATGCATGTGCATATATGTATATATGTTTGTATGTATTATGTGTATATGTGTATATGACTGTATATGTATACATAGACAGAGAGCACAGGGTGAGTTGAATATGAAGGGATGATATGTAAAAAATAAAATTAAGAAGTGAGAAGGGCCTATATTGGGACAAAGAGAAAGGAAGAGATAGAATAGGGTAAATTATCTCACCTAAAAGAGGCAAGAGAAAGTTGTTACAATGGAGGGGAAGAGTAGGGGGTTTAAAGGGAATGAATCAAACTTACTCTCATTGGATTTGGCTTAAGGAGTGAATAACATATACACTCAACTGGGTATCTTACTCTACAGGAAAATAGGGGAAAGGTATAAGAGGGGTAGATGATAGAAAGGAGGGCAGATTGGGGGAGTGTGTAGTCAGAAGCAAACACTTTTGAAAAGGGACAGGGTCAAAGGAGAAAATAGAATAAATGGTTTGGGGAGAGTATGGAGGGAACAAAATTAGTCTTTTCACAATATGATTACTATGGAAACATTTTACATAACAACACATGTATAACATGTATAATCTATGTTGAATTGCTTATCTTCATGGGGGAGGAAGAGGTAGAAGGGAGAAAGAAGGGAGAGAATCTGGAACTCAAAGTTTCAAAAACAAATATTAACAAATTGCTTCTTCACGCAACCAGGAAATAAGATACACAGGTAATGAGGTATAGAAATACATCTTGCCCTACAAGAAAGTAAGGGGAAAGGAGATGGGGGAGCATAGAGGTTAGAAAAGAGGAAATATTGGAGGAAAGGATAATCAGTATGCTTCCCATCTTGGGGTGGGGGCAGGGGAAAGATGGGTAGAAAATTTGGAACTCAAAATCTTGTGGAAATGAATGTTGAAAACTAAAATCAAAAGAATAAAACAAAAAGTTTGGAGAATAAAAAAACAAGAACTGTGAAAGCAAAAGTTATGCCCTACACAGCAAAGGTAATTATTAGAATAGAAAAAAAAATTGAATCTATGGGATGTCTCACCAAGGAAATAAACAGACAGATTTGCTCATGTAAATGACACAATGATAAATGACAGATTGCTAATGTAAATACACATAAGTAAACGACAAAATAATATAAGTGAAGCAAAAAGCAAATCTTAAAAGAAAATATGATTTCTATATAATCAAAACATATTGATCTTGAAGACAGGCTGTATAGGAGAAAGATGAGGATTACAGTTTTCTCAGAAGAAAGCAAGTCAAAAAATCTCAACTTCACCATGGAAGAAATAATACAACATAAGTACCCAGAATTTCTCAAAATTGAAAACAAAGATCCGATGTCAAGAGTCCACAGATCATCTCCAAAATAATAATAATAATAGAACAGACAAACAAAAATGCTGCAGATTCCAAGACAGTGATTAAATCAAACAATCCTAATGACAAACAACAGAACTATAAAAGTCCAGGAGAAAGATTTTCAAATATACAGTAGAGAAGTAGAGAAAGGAAATTTGAATACAAAACTATTCTGTAACCAGCAGAAACCTCTAAAAAGAGCTGCATAATGTATGCAGAAGAAAAAGCAATCAGAAACAACAATAACAAAAAAAATAACAATTGACAAATCATTGAGATTTATTTCCATAAGTATGAAAGGAGACAAAGGTAAAAGAAACTAAATAGATGTGGGGGTGGAGAAAAATGCCTGAACTATCATAAATTAAACCCTACCTATAGGTGACTCAATTTGTGTGTGTGTGTGTGTGTGTGTGTGTGTGTGTAACTAAATTACAGAATACATAAAAGAGATCCATATAAGGAGAATGAAGAAGAAAGAGATAGAGGGGAAGAAATGAAGTATTCAAATCAATTGATCAAATCAAAGGTGAACAATAAAAGGAAAATATATCTTGTAGTTTTTCAGGAAGAACTAAGCTTATAGAATAAGTAAGGATGCAAAAGAAGGGATTCAAATAAAGGGATAGAAAAGGAGAAAATCTTGTTTTAGTGGAGTGGGGAGTTAGTAAAAATGAAAGCTGCTATGAGAAAATAGAAATATTCTATAAAAGGAGAATGGAACTTTACAATGGGTATAATCTGTAAGGATTTAATGAATATAATATTCAGTCCTCTGACTTGAGAAGAATAGGAATTTACCCAGAATTCCTGAAGAAATTGCCACCCAGAAGAGTAGGAAAGCATGAACCTAGAGAGGAGATTTCTTGTCAAGTAGGGATGGGAGTGGGTGAAGCAATGGTAGGGCAAACATTAAAAATGAAATGTATAACCAGGATCATAGGAATATTACTTTTAGGGAGCAACATCCCCTCTATCACATCCAGGAAGTGGCATTTCTAAGGATGAGGGACAAGAGAACAAGGGAGCCAGGAACAAGAACTACAAGCCAATACTATAGAAACTGTTTAGAAAAATGACTCAAAATTAAAACTTAGAAGTTTTCATTCCATGAGGAAACCAAACCAAAAGAAGACAAGATATGTATAAAGGCAATTAATCAAAGAATGAAATTCTAGAATTTTCAGACACAGAAGGAATATAAGTATTGAAGAAAATGACAGAAAGAAATACTCTTTAGAAAAAAAACAGAAAATGAATTTTTTAAAAATAATAAAAAGTGAAAAAGAGAAAGTCATAATATATGTGACTACTTAGCTAAAAGAGGGGGAAAGAAGGAAAGGAATTAAGAAGCTACATAATAGGAAGAAAGAAAAAAACTAATAAGTTAAACAAAATTCTAAAACTAAGGAAAGGGATAATAAATGGGATGGGGGAATTGAATGTGAGGGAAAAAGATCTGATAGAAATAGACTTGCCTCAGAATAAATTAAGCTAAAATAACTGAAGAAAGAAGGTACAATATTTACAAAGTAAGGGGGGAACCCTAATCAGAAATTATACACACACACACACAACACATGTATGTATGAATATGTATATGTGTATGTATGTGTATATATATTAGAGATAAATGGAAGGAAATATAAACCTAAATCTCATATTTTGAATGTGAACAAATCAAACATTCGAATAAAGTTGTTTTGTTTTGTAAGAAATAATAAGAAAACAAAACAATATTAAATAATAGCATGATAGTGGACATTCTTGCTTCACCCTTAATCTTACTAAGAAAACTTCTAGCTTATCCCCATTATAGATAATGCTTTTTAATGGTTTTAGATAGATACTACTTATCATTTTAAGTAAAGTTTCATTTATTCCTATGCTTTCCTATGTTTTTAATAGGAATGAGTGTTGTATTTTGTCAAAAGCTTTTCCTGCATCTATCGAGGTATTCATATGATTTCTTTTGGTTTTATTATTGATGTGGTCAATTATGCTGACACTTTTCCTAATATTGAACCAGCTTTGCATTCCCGGCATAAATCCCACCTGGTCATAGTGTATGATCTTTGTGATGTATTGCCATAATCTCTGAATGTTTTGAATTTAAAAAAGAATATTTTGTTTAAATTTTTTGTGTCCAATATTCTTTAGGAAAATTCATTTATACTTTTCTTTTTCTGTTTTCACCTTTCCTGATTTAGATATCTGTACCATATTCATGTCATAAAAGGAATTTGATAAGACTCTTTCTTTGCCTATTTTCCCAAATACTTTATGTAGCATTGGAATTAATTATTCTCCAACTGTTTGATAAAATTCATTTGTGAATTCACCTGGTTCTGGGGATTTTTTCTTAAGGAGCTCACTGATAACTTTAACAGCACTTATATACAATAATTCTATATAATAAAAAAAAATCTAAGAAGCATTATTAGAATATCAATTTTTGTAGTTATTTGGAATTATACACAATGCATTGAAAGCACACAAACTAATTTATATAGATTTAATTGCAAAATATACCTTAAAGAAATAAAGAACAACTTGCATAGCTGGAATTGGTAACTTTATATAAGGAGGTATATTCACTTATCTTGACTGAGAAATGACAATACAGTAAAAACGACAATACAACCAAATTTAATTTATAGTTTTAATGTCCTATCTATCAAATTATCAAAAGTATACTTTATAGAAGTTGGTAAAATATTTAAGATTATTTTTTAAATGTTAAAGATCTAGAATATTAGAGGAAGTAATGAAAAGAGGTGTGGATAAAAGGGGGATGGAACTTTCAGGCCTCAAACTATATTATAAAGTAGCAGTCATCTATAATATCTGGCATTGGCTAAAAATTAGAAAGGTACATCTAGATCAATGGAACAAACTAGGCAGTAGCTCAGTGTTCAGTATTTTTTTTTAATTACTTAGGAAATAACTCCTTATTTGATCAAAATTACCAGAAAAGAAGTCTGACAGAAATATGGTTTCAACCAGCATCTTTCAGTCTATTCTACAATATATTCTGAATACATATGTGGCTTTAACATTTAAAATCATGGTATTAAAAAATAGAAGAAAAGCAGAATATAGTCATTCAAAGCTATGAATAATAGATTTATTCTTAGCTAAAAAAGGCATATAGGCATTTATAGAATATAAAATAGATTGTGTTGCTTAGATTAAAAAAAAAAACCTTCTGCAGAAACAAAATCAACATACCTTAAGATAAAAAAGGGATGGCTAAATAAATTATGGAATATGAATGGATCCATAGGTACATAGAGCATCGGTCCTTAATATATTGGAGATGTTGGCTCATTTACAATTACCAAAGAGGTAAAGTAGATATTCTCTATAAAATTATAAGACCTAGGTTTGAGTCTCTGCTGTAGTACTTAGCAGCTGTGTGATATTGAACAAATCACTTAATTTTCTGAAA
Source organism: Pseudochirops corinnae (assembly GCA_028646515.1). Classification (NCBI taxonomy): domain Eukaryota; kingdom Metazoa; phylum Chordata; class Mammalia; order Diprotodontia; family Pseudocheiridae; genus Pseudochirops; species Pseudochirops corinnae. The sequence goes on from JAQQSV010002052.1 coordinate 5,915, forward strand.
CTCAAAATCTTTAAGTTTATATAACAATATAAACCATTGCTCAGCTCATGGCATTTTGGGTCACTTTTTCACTCATTTTCCTATGAAGGGGTCCCTCTCAGTGCTGGATTCACAGGGACATGGACTAACATGTAAAGTCCTTGGAAAGCTGGATCTCTAAAAAGCAGCTATGTTGGGCAGGTCAGACTCAGGTCAATTCCCTTTTAATTTAGGTTCAACAATGAAATGAATTAAGACACTCATTTCAACAGTTAACAAAAGAAATCCCAACGTGGAAAAGATATTCAATAAGGATTCTGTAGCACTTAGTCTGGGAAGATGTGACCCATCCTCATCTGCATATGGAAAAGCATTTAGTCACCAAATCAGAATGTGGTTACTCCTCTAACTTTGGGATATTCATAAAGCCTCAAGCGTCCCCCTCACATGAGCAGACTTTTAAAAAGTGCTTAGATCAGCAGAAAGCCACATCAATATAACCAGCATGTCTTGAACCTTAGCCCTCTGGGTCCATCAAGTCCAAAGAACTGCTTCCTTAACTTTTAGAAAAATAATGACCTACGTGGGAAAGAGAAAGCCTGCCAAATAGTGATCCTATCACAAAAGAGTTAACCTCTTTCTCAAATTCTATGTTTTTATACCTCATCTTCAGAGTCCAGAGAAAAATCATTTAAAACTTATGTTAAGCTCATGACTAGAGTCTCCCCAAAAAGGAAAGGGGGAGGTAGAAAAAGTATTTAGTATCCAGTGTAAAGCAGATATAAGACAACTATTATTTCCTTTTGCCAAAAAAAGAAATATTTAATACAAAAGGCTTACATGGACATTGACAAAAAATTAATACAGGAAGCAGTAATTCATAACAACTTTATACTCTTCTTCAGACTGATAATAAAATATCAAAACATTAAATATTTTTCAAGACTGATGAATTCAAACAGTTCCCTCAAGGAAGATGATTTCTGGTAAGTTTGACCATAAATTGGCCTTATTCTTCTGCTGGTGGTCATGCTCTCCTTTAAGAAGCCCTGTGGGAGATGTATAGAAGGCACCTCCTGGCATGCAGCTGGGACTGATTGAAAACCAAGGAGTTCCAAGCCTCTCGAACACCCCAGATTTTGTCTAAGATTAGAAATATTCATCTCAAGATCTTTCTGCAGTCACCTCTACTCAGGAAAAAAAAACAACAACAGTTTTCATTCAGTTCTTTCTACCCTTAAGCCACCATAGGGTAGGGGAACAACTGACAAACCATGATGTAATATCATCCTAAAGAAACAAGGACCTCAGTTATGAGTCACATGGTTTTGTAGCAATGGCTAAGACACCAGCGCAGCTCCTCATGAGGTATACTCCAATCCAACCCCTACAATTTATAAAATAATTATAATGATACCCTGTCTGCCTCAAGGGGTTACTATTATTATTATTATTATTATTATTATTATCATCATCATCATGTTAGGCAATGATAACTTTTGCACTCTAGAAAGAGTGCTACTTTCTATCCTTATAGAGAAGACCTCCTAGGAGCCAGGATTCTCTGGGGATGTAGAGGTGCGAAGGAGGCAGTTTATGTCTTTAGATCTCATTCTGTTTGGAAAGAAAAACATTTTTTTAATCCTCACCCCACCCCTGTGGCAATGGAATGAGAGTGGTACATATTCTGGGGGAGGAATAAGAGTTCTCTGGGAAATAGAACTCTTCAGGCGACTTTCAACCCATTCCTCATGAGCAAAAGAAACACTTCAGCAACACAGGACCTCTGGAAACATCAATGGAATATGTACTTTTCTGAAACATAGTTAGTCCCAGGAGAGGGTTTGTGCAGCTACCAAGTGATCCCAAGGATGATCTGTGGGTCAAGTGTGTTGACTAAAGTCTCTACCTCATCCCTCAAACTAAATTCACTCTGGCTATGTCTCTGGTTTTTAGAATGAGAAGTCAAATCTGAGTAAACCTTGCCTTACTCCAAAAGTGAATTTACCTCTTCCACATTTTTTCCCAAGATTTAGTCTCCTTAGCTGCAGTTTGGAGCATTTCTCTTGAGCAAATATATGGAGCTGTACTGTTTCAGAGAGGGCAGAATCCCTCTTACTTCCAGTAAAATAGGTGATTGTATGTGCCCTGATGTGGCTGATGTACATTTATCTTTATTAACCTAAATACAATTGCCAGGTTGATACACTACTAAAATGAAGTCTCAGTGACATGGAAAAGAATTACAGTCTTGGATGCACCTGAGCAGTTTTTCGCTCTTACTTCTCCACCCTGTGCTGGTATGGCATTTTCACAACAGCTATTTTCATACAAAATATTTGTTTTTCTTAAGTGTCTCAATATTAATAGCCTGATATAGATGCCAAGAGTATAGTCCCAACTTAAAGACTAAATGCAATTATTAAAGATGATGTATTCTATTAAAGGCAATTGGGGATTTGGCTCCACATAAGTCTTCTCCCCGGGATAATTTTATAGTACTAATACACAGAGTACTAGTATATGAGTAATTAAATCTTTAGCTTCTTAAGTGATTACATCAGGGACAGGGGAGGCATTAAATTCTCTACAACCTGCCAGTGTTGCCAGGTCTTTCTGCACATAATAGGGAGGGGTGGGGCTGTAGATCACAGACTATCACACAATACTCTAGGTTAAGGAAAGACAGGATGACTCTATTACCATGTTTGGGAAATCATAAATGACCCATTCAATTGGATCCTTTTAAAAAATTAAAATAAATTTTATTTATGTCTTTTGTTTTTTAATCATCTGCATTTACCAATTCTTCTCTCTCTCCTTCCTCTTCCCCCTCCCATAAAGCTATCTCTTATAGTTCAATAATAAATATTGAAAAGAATATGTAATCTAATTGATTCAGGAGTTCTCTCCAAAAATAAAGATTATAGCACATATATTCCTGCCTATCCTGTGAGAGTCTAATCCATGTCCTATGAAAAATTCCCCACAAGAGGTCCATCCAGTGTGCTGAAGGTTTTCCTCTTTCTCTGTCTCTCTCTCTGAGTGTCTCTGTTTCTGCCTCTCTCTGTCTCTCTTTGTGACTCTGTTTCTGTCTCTCTCTGTCTCTCTCTGACTCTGTTTCTCTCCCATCTCTATCTCTTTCTCTCTGTCTCTTTCCCCCTTTCTCCTCTCTTTCTGTCATTTTGAGGGCGTCAGTGGAATCCTCTTGCTTTTTTTCTTGGCAACCTTCCTATGCCCCAGGTACCAGTCTATTTTTAATTCCTTTTAAACATTTCCTTGATAATGCCCTTTATTTGATATTCTTCTTCAGAGTTCTATGTTCAAACCCTACATGTACCTCTGATTTGCCCTCTATGCTATATTCTTTTTTATTCTTCCTCAATCAATCAAAACTTCTCTCATAATAAACATTTTAAAATGGGTTTAAAAAAAGTTCAAAAAAACTAACCAACAACAAAATTTAAAAAATTTATATAAGATGCAGTGTTCCATATCCATAGCTCCCACCTCTGCAAGTTTCAGAAGCCAGAGAAGTAATGGAATAAATGGGATGGAGCCCATTTGGGTGATAGTCAAGTAAGGAGTCATTTCTGTCACTGGAGGATGCTACCAACCACTTGGACAGAAAGAAGATATAGATAAGGAGTTTGAGAAACAAATCATAAGTCTGACATAGAAGTAATACAGATGCTACTTTGTATTAACCTAAATTATCACTTCATTAGACACTTTGACTTATACCAAGAGAGCCTGTACTGAGAGACAGCAGGATGTAACAATAAAAGAAACATTGGGAGACAGGTAGGCCCACATTGATGGCTCAAAGTTTGTTAAGTATTTAGCGTAATGCAACTGGAAGATATGACTAGAAAGGAAAGTGGGAGTCGGTGGACAAAGTCTTAAATGTAGATTCTGGTTTGGTTTTTATATTCAATAAGCAATGGGAAGTTTTTAAAGCTTTTTTTTTTTTCTTTTTCACCTTTGGAATGTTTTGATCAGAAATGTCCATTTCTATTAGGAAATCATGATCTTTAATAACAGCAACTAGGGAGAAGGATAGTGCTTGCCTTGAAGAAGTAGACTGACATGGTTTGAATGACTGAACCCAGATGGCCACAGCTGGACACATGTAGTTCAGAGACAATTTGTGGGAAGTACTGATGGTTCCACCGAACCTCTAGACTCAGAATTGGCTTTATGGAGGCTATGAGCCTCACTACTGCAACTGCTTGGGATGAGAAAGACATGACTATGGCATAACTCTTACCTATACTGGGAACATTTCAGAATGAATAGGCACTATACTTGGAGTCAGGAAAACCAGAATTCAAATCTTACCTCTGACACTTATTAGTTTGGCTTTGGACAAGGCACATATCCCCTGTGCCTCTGTTTTCTCACCTATAAAATTAGGGAGCTGCCCTCCATGGATTTCAAGGTCCCTTTTGCTCTAAAAACATGATACAATGAACTTATAAATAGAGACAGACTGGCTTGAGAAATAAAATGACTTACTTAGGAAAGCTTTGGTGAGGGAAAAGCTCAACAAAAACCATAGCATGAGAGAAATCAAAAGAAAGATTCTTGTGTGATTCTATATTCAGAGCTGTTTTGAGAATCATAGAATCTCAGTGCTGCAAAGCACCACTTAGAACATCTCTACAGGTTCTTAGCCCGGGTTCTATAAACACATTTTTTTCTTATAACTGTATTTCAGTATAATTGGCTCTCTGTGTAACCCTATATATTTTATTTTATCCATTTATGAACATTATTACAAATAATACTTCAGGTGCAGTCTGACTGAGGCAAAGGAAGATTATTTCTCTAAGCCTGGACATTCCCTAGTCCTTTCTTCACATGGCTGAAGATTTATTAGCTTTCTTGCATGCCATAGTACATTATGGTCTTATACGGAATCTTCAATCACTAAAACCTTTATTTTTTTCTTTTGGAGGGGGGAAGGCAGGACAATTGGGGTTAAGTGACTTGCCCAAGGTCACATGGCTAGTAAGTGTTAAGTGTCTGAGGCCGGATTTGAACTCAGGTCCTCCTGACTCCAGGGCCAGAGCCACTCTTATTTCTTTTTTTTTAGATAAATTATTTGCCCAACAACATTTCCTTCTCTTTATGAAGCTGATTTTTTAAACTTATGTAAGACTTTCTATTGATCCATATCAAATTTCATTTTCTTAGATTTAGTATAATATGATAGCCTCCAAGATATTTTTGAATACTAAAGGAGGCAAGGGTTGGGATAGAGGAAAAGACTGAGTCCCACAGTAATAGTTCCTCTTTCTCAGTGAGAATTGGATCCAGAATTGAATTCTCCTTCCTTGGTTCTTCTGTCTCTCCAGGGATGAAATTATAGTTAAGCTAAGTCAAAAAACTATTAAGTTCTGTATTTTTGGCAAGAAGAGAGATTTGAAATATGTGTAGATATTCTAATTTTCCCACCATGACTTTAGCCCAAGCTTGTGATCTGTTTCCCAAGATCCTGATATCCTTTCTTTTTCTGCCTAATAGTTTGTAATATATTCTGATAAAAAATATACATACATATATATATATATATAGCTTCCGGAGGATGGATCCAGGATGGTAGCATAAAAGCAGAGACTTGCTTGAGTTCTCCCCCAAACTCCTCCAAATACTTGTAAAAAAAAAAAAGACTCTAAACAAATTCTAGAGCACCATAACCCATAAAATGATAGAATGAAACAAATATCCAGTCCAAAACAACCTGGAAGGTCTACAGGAAAGTATTGTTGCACCAGTCTTAGAGAAGAGTACAGTCCAACATTGACCAGGCTGGCACAGAATGAGGCTGGAGCAAGCCTCAGGGGATGAATCATTGGCAGCTATGGAGATTTCCAGATTTCTCAACCCATAAATATCAAAGACAACTTAGAAGGTCAGTAGGAAAGGTCTGTCAGATTTGAGTGAGAGAGGAGCATGGTCCAACTCTAGCCCTAGGGCAGTGGCAACAGCAGCAGCAGGAGTAACAGCAGCAGTGGCTGCTTTTGGTGCTCTAGGCCCACAATTGGCAGGTCAAGTGGCTGATCAGAGAGGGATTGAAGGGATCTCTTTACTGGCACTGAGGCAGGATTCTATTGCTTTGCCCATGCTTCAATCCAGGTAAGAGTCTTGGATGGGGGTCTTGGGTCAAGAAGGAGAGTTGTCATGGCAGAGTTTGTGAAGGCAGTGGAGAGGGAATACTGCTCAGAGCTCCTAAAAAGAGTGCTTGTAGTCACTCACAGATCAGAGCACAAGCCAGAAGAGCAAACGCGTCTCCTTTGATCATACCAACTTGGAAGAGCTGAAAATTTATAAGTGCCTAGAAGTATCTCTGACAAGAGCTGCACAAAACCCCTGAAAATTGGGACATTACACATTTCACTGGAAGCAGAGGCCTATGTTAACAAAGAGATAAAAATCAAGTGGTTAATTGGGGACATGAGCAAAACAGCAGAAAAAAACATACTATAGAATCTTAATATGGTGACAAGATCAAGAAATACAATCAGAAAAAGACAACAAAGTCAAAGCTACTACATCCAAAACCTCCTAGGAAAATATGAATTGGTCTCAGGTCATGGAAAAACTCAAAAAGATTTTTGAAAATCAAGTAAGAGAAGTAAAGGAAAAATTGACAAGAGAAATGAGAGTGATGCAAGAAAAATGAGTCAACAACCTGCTAAAGGAGATCCCCTCCAAATACTGAAGAAAATAAGACCTTAAAAATAGACTAACCCAAATGACAAAAGAAGTTGAAAAAACTAAAGAGAAGAAGTCCTTAAAAAGTAGAATTGGCCAAGTGGAAAAGGAAGTCCAAAAGCTCAGTGAAGAAAATAATTCCTTCAAACTTAGAATGGAGCAAATGGAAGCTGATGACTCTATGAGAAATCAAGAAATTATAAAACAGAACCAAAAGAATGGAAAAATAGAAGACAATGTGAAATATCTCATTGGAAAAACCACTGACCTGGAAAATGGATCCAGGAGAGATAATTTAAAAATTATTGGACTACCCGAAAGCCATGATCAAAAGAAGAGCTAGACATCATCTTTCAAGAAATCATCAAGGAAAACTGTCCTGATATTCTAGAAACAGGAGGAGGAAACAGAAATTGAAAGAATCCACAAGTAACCTTCTGAAAGAGATCCCAAAAGGAAAACTCCTAGGAATATTATAGACAAATTCTGGAGTTCCTAGGTCAAGAAAAAATATTGCAAGCAGCCAGAAAGAAACAATTCAAATACTGTGGAAAAAAAAACAATCAGGATAACAGAAGATTGAGCAGCTTCCAGATCAAGGGATTGGAGGACTCAAAATATGATACTCCAGAGATCAAAAGAGCTAGGATTAAAACCAATAATCACCTACCCATCAAAACTGAGTATAATCCTTCAGGGAGAAAAATTGGACATTCAATTGAAGAGAGAACTTTCAAGCAATCTTGCTGAATAGACTGGAGTTTAACAGAAAATGTGGCTTTCAAATACAAGAATCAAGAGAAGTATGAAAAGGTAAACAAAAAATCCTAAGGGATTTATTAACATTGAACTATTTACATTCCTAAATGGAAAGATGATATTTGTAGCTCATGAGAACTTCCTCAGTATTATGGTAGTTGGAAGGAATATATACATACATAAATACCTACACACACACAGGGCACAGGGTGAGTTGAATATGAAGGGATAATATCTAAAAATACTTAAGGGTGGGAGCTAAATGTGCTGGGAGAAGGAGAAAGGGAGAGATAGAATGGTTTCAATTATCTCACATAAAATAAGCAAGAAAATACTTTTACAATGGAGGGGAAGAGGGTGGAGGTGAGAAGGAATGAGTGAATCTTACTCTCATCAGATTTGCCTTAAAGAGAGAATAAAATACATTCAATTGGATATGGAAATCTATCTTCCCCTACAGGAAAGTAGAGGGAAAGGGGATAAGAGAGTTGGGGGGATGATAGAAGGGAGAGCAAATGAGAGGAAGGGATAATCAGAAGCAAACACTTTTGAGGAGGGACAGAGTCACAGGAGAAAATAGAATAAATGTAGGGTGGGATAAGATGGAGGGAAATACAGTTAGTCTTTCACAACATGCCTGTTATAGAAGTGTTTTGCATGGCTACATATGTTTAACCTATATTGAATTGCTTGTCTTCTCAATGAGAGTGGGTAGGGAGGGAAGAAGGAGAGAATGTGGAACTCAAAATTTTAAAAATAAATGTTAAAAATTGTTTTTACATGCAACTGAGAAATAAAATATAGAGGCAATGGCACATAGGAACCTATCCTGCCCTGCAGGAAAATAGAAGGGAAGGGGATAAAAGAAGGGGGAGGCGGTAACAGAAGGGAGGGATGAGTGAAGGAAGGGGTAATCAGAAAGCACATCTTGGAGTGGGGGAAGGGGAGAGATGGGGAGAAAATTTGGCACTCAAAATCTTGTGGAAGTGAATGCTGAAAACTAAAAATTAATTTAGAAAAAGGGGATAAAAAAACAAAAAAGAATTTCTGGTTCAAGCTAGAAGCTACATGAGCTGGAACCAAGAAATAATGAGGCATTGAGGTATGAAGTAGATCAAGAGCAAATCAAGGGCCTGCTGAAGCCAGCTCCAACGGCCCCCAATTGTTAAATTTATATTGTGAGCATTCGTATCTCAGAAATCAGCAGATACTGTAAATTGGTGCTTGAATTATTGTTTTACTGATTTGCTGACTTAAGAAAGTGATGGGGAAAATGTTTTTAAATCAGATTAAGCTTAGCCATGTGCTTCAGCTGGTTGTTAAACATTTACCAGCACACCCCTGGACCTTGCACTCCATTAATACTGTAAGTCATGTGGACAGGAAACGGAGAGAAAACTTACTCATTCATGGGCCTGAGTTTCTTCTACTTGCGGAAACCTCAACTTTAGGCTGATTTTCTTTAAGTTGGGAGTTGCCATAAAAGTAGATGAAGAAAGTGGGACTCAGATTCAGAGAAAGAACTATGGAATCTAAATGCAGATCAAAGCGTTGTATTTCCTCTCTCTTTTTTTCTTTCTCATGGTTTTTCCCTTTTGTTCTGACTCCTCTTTCACAACATGACTAATGTGGAAACATGTTTAATATGATTCTACACATATAGGCTATATCAGATTGCTTGCTGGCTTGGGGAGGGAGTAAGGGAGGGAAGGGAAGGAGGGAGAAAAAAAGTTTGGAATTCAAAATCTTATAAAAGTGAATGTTGAAAACTATCTTTACATGTAATTGGAAAAAATAAAATGCTATTAAGGGGGGGAAAAAGAAAAAGAAAAGAAAAAATATAGCTTCTGTTTCTGCCCTTAGTAATCTTCATACCAATGTTCTCTACCATTCTCCCTTTTCTTCTTGTTCCTGGATTTCCTTATATAAGTGTATATCCTTACAAAGTGCACATATATGTGTGTGTATGTCTGTGTGTGTGTATATTTGTGTATGTGTGTGTATATATATGTATATATATAAATAATTATTTATATTTATATTATACAAATATATGTTATTTGTATATAAAAATATACAATATATATTTTAAATTCAGCATTATTGATCCTCCTCCCTTCTTACCTATTCTATTTTAAATATCATATGCCCTTCCAAAACCACAATCCTGTTTCAGGACTTATATTGTTGTGCAGAAAATAGGAGCAAGCAGAGACCTGGGTTCAAGGTAAATTTAGATATGGATTTATTGATCAAGGTTGCGACTACCAGAGTGTTCACTCAAATTGGTAGTGATATTTGGGATACAGATCTTGGTTATAAAGTCTAAAACCACAAAAATGGCAATAGGGAGGGGAGCTAGCAGAAGCTATGATGTACAGAAGCAAAGAACAGCCATTGGTTAAAATCTATGACTCAGGGGAACATGGTACAAGGGTACAAGGGTACAACCTTTCTGTGAAGTGGGGGTCTTGCCTAGAACTGGGTAGAGGTCACAGGGTAGAGGGCTGTAGTCAGCTTTCCAGAGCAGGGTGGAGGGTCATGGGATGAGGGGGACTGAAATTCCCCAGAGGAGGCCAGTGTCATATTCTGGGCAAAGGAGGGGGGCGCCATGCTTAGTCAGCAGAGCAGGACAGGATGGTACCTAGATAAGATCCTTGCACCATAATGAGCCTTGTACACTATAATGATTCAAGGAGAAAATATGAAATGCTAATTAGAGGAGAAGGGGTCAGGAAACTCCACCTTGAGCAATGCCCAGACATGCCTTAAAGCTGTTTCAAGCTAAAATATAAAACAGGGACAAAGACAGAAATACAAGAGGGGCTTAATGGTGGGTCACAAATCAGGTGATATGTAGTAACCTGGTATTTGGGTTTGGGTACAACAATATCACCAAATATCCCAGATACTGATAAAGTCAAATACAGATCAAACACTATCTTTCTAAAAAGGCTGTTTAATTCTGCAACCTGTCTTTCTTTTTTTGAATCCTTTGCCTTCAATGGACAGAGGTAAGCAAAATACCACCTGTTTCATTTATACCTTCACTGGATCATTTGTGGCCAGGTACATGCCCAGATGAAAGTAATCTGTTAGGATAATTCTTTGGAAGTTTTATGTCATATCTCAGACTCATGTCTTAGAAAGACAACCAACTTCTCTGCAGGGACATGCTGGAGTTAGTTCAAACTGACTCAAGAGAGCTAATTGTTAAATTTTGAGTGTGAGCATTTGTACCTCACAGATTAGCAAACACCACAAATCAGAGCTTGACTTATTGTTCTGTTCATTCTCTAGACTTAAGAAAGTGATAGAGAAAACGTTAATTATGCCATTAAACTTAAAAGAACATCTTACAGTACTTTCTATTTGTTTTTTGGAGACCAATTGTTAAGCACTTACCAACATCGCACTGCTTATTCTATAGTTATCCAGTCAATAGAGAGCTGTCTCAGTATCTCCCAAATGGGGATCACTATCCACCACTACACATCTCTTCTTCTGAGATGATTATACCTTTACAGATGAGGAAATTGAAGTCTAAGATGTAAACTGTCCAAAAACCTATTTCTAATGGTACTGTTGGAAAATCACCAGTTAGAATCAGAGGAACAGGATTCAGATTTTGGCTCTGTTTATCTACCTAGGTGACTCTGGACCGATCACATCCTCTCTGGGTCTTTATTTCCTCTTTTGTAAAATGAATGAGTTGGACTACATGACCCTATAGAATTTCAAAATATATAATTCCTATTTCACACAATATGAATGTTGCCAAAAGAGTATGTGTGTCTCTGCATGTGTGTATACATACATACATACATATATACATACATTTGTTTGACTGAAACTTGTCTTCAAGGGAGTTACCAATCATTACTATTTAAAAAGAACTTTATGATTTTATTTTTACTTTTCTTAAATTTCATTTTAGTTTTATAAAATAAATGATCATTTTATGATATGAATAATATCCTTTCTAGGCTATCTAAGTTTTTAAGTTGACTTTTCCCAAATTTCAATCCACAAGCATTAATGCAAAAATACCGGACAGCTTTGAGGAGGTTAATCTACAGACAAAAATAATGATTAAACCCCTATATATTACCTTCCTCGATGACATGAATGAGGGGAAACTTACCCTTATCTCATTTGCTTGCCAACAAATAGGAAAAAAAAAATAATAAAACAAAACTTTGAAAGTTTTTTTCCTCTGAAAGAGAATGATAACATTATATGCATGTGGAGCCTGGGAGACCTGTTCTGCCTTGCTCTCCTCTTTAGTTCTTTTTGGAGACTGAACTATTTCTTGTCTTGAGGGAAAATCCTAGAGCACAGAGTAGCTGTTTTTATTTCTGTTGCACATCTGTGACCATTTATGTATCAGGTGGTTGTTGTGTTGCTGGTGTTTGATCTTCCCTTCTTACCTGCTGAGTCCTCAGATGTTAGTGGTTGGGTTGCCAGCTGACAGGGAAGCAATTTGGGAAACTTTAAGTGGGATTGAAGGGTCCATAATGTTAAGCTACTGAATCAGATAGGATTCTGCAGACACAAACATGAAAAAGGAAAAGGAAAAGAAAAAAAGATCTGCTTTTTCAATTAGGTTTCTAGTTAAGAGGAAACTTTTCAAAATAATTCTAAACTGCATAGTTTAATGTTTTCCCATCTAACTTTCACTTTTATATGTCTTCATTGGCCCCTAATAAGCAACTATCCTAGGCTCCTTATGAATTCTCTGGTAGTAAAAGGTATGACGTGTCTTGCAGTGTCTTCTAGGAACAGTGGATGTATTATGCGCATTTCAAGACTGAGAATTCATCCCACAAGTCAGATCTGAGAAAAAACAACTTTTTTTTCCCATAAGAAAAACATTTCCCAATAGAGTTGAATCATAGAAAAGCCCAAAGGGGAATTAAAGGATTTAGAGAATTCCATTAAAGCACTCATGTCAAGAAGAGAAAGAAGAACAAAAATTCTTTTTTTTTTGTCTTCCCCATTCATAAAAAAAAGTGTTCAAAGTTTGTAACCTATTCATGTGCATTATTTATATTGTATTTATAAGGTTTTCTTTTCTACCCACTCTATTGTCAAATCCAACTCATCTGGACAATTTAATGAGCCTCTGTTATTTTACAGGAGTATTTACCATCCCTTGCTCATATTTGGAAATGAAATTGCTACAAGTTAATACATGTCTACAATTTTAACAGATTGGCTAAAACACTTAGAAGTGTAGGTACCATTTGGCTTTAGAGAGGCCCCATTGAAGGTTTCATGATGTCTCCTGATGATACTATGTCATAAGGTCAGTGAGTACTAAATAATCTGTCAATAAATCAACTTATTAATTACTTATTAATTAGCACTTATTAATTACCATGTGTCAAACCCTGCTTGGTTTGGGGGATAGAAAGATAAAAGTGATACAGTTCCTGTCCTCAAGAATCTTACATTCTACTCGACCTTCAGGCCTTTTCTATTCTCTCAGATGTGCCTATGCCAGAGGTTATGGGATCCTAATGACAACCACTTTACGTGAAGACTAACTCTCTGCCCCCCAACCCTACAATATACCAAACCACCTGACCATTTTGGAAAGCTGCAATGTTGTAAATATTCTGTGTGAGCAGCCATAAGAACTATGGGAACTAGCAGATAATCTTTTGGCAGAGTATCCCATAATAAAGGAACTGGTAACTCAACAGATTGCTTTCTTTGTTTTCATACCCATGTCACAGGGACAATGAAAGCCAATACTGGCTACCCTAGACCATTATACTGTGGCCTTTTAGACCTTACTCATCTCAACAAATACAACAAAAGCCATGCTTTTTGTAACGATACTGGGATTTGAAGATCTTC
>JAQQSV010002052.1:19337-38773 GCA_028646515.1 Pseudochirops corinnae
CCCCTGGCAGTTCCTGCCCCAGGCAGTCCTCAGCAGGAGTCCTGAGCAGAGATTCTGGCTGGCTTAAAGCAAAAGGAGTTCCCAGCCGCAGCCACTGCCTCTGACGCCGCTTCCAGTCCGTACCGCACAGAGACTAGCTTGGTTCCGGCGTTCTCTTGCTCCACCCCTTCCTGCTACGTCAGCAAACTCAACGGGCATGGAAGATCTTCAAATCCCAGTATCGTTACAAAAAGCATGGCTTTTGTTGTATTTGTTGAGATGAGTAAGGTCTAAAAGGCCACAGTATAATGGTCTAGGGTAGCCAGTATTGGCTTTCATTGTCCCTGTGACATGGGTATGAAAACAAAGAAAGCAATCTGTTGAGTTACCAGTTCCTTTATTATGGGATACTCTGCCAAAAGATTATCTGCTAGTTCCCATAGTTCTTATGGCTGCTCACACAGAATATTTACAACATTGCAGCTTTCCAAAATGGTCAGGTGGTTTGGTATATTGTAGGGTTGGGGGGCAGAGAGTTAGTCTTCACGTAAAGTGGTTGTCATTAGGATCCCATAACCTCTGGCATAGGCACATCTGAGAGAATAGAAAAGGCCTGAAGGTCGAGTAGAATGTAAGATTCTTGAGGACAGGAACTGTATCACTTTTATCTTTCTATCCCCCAAACCAAGCAGGGTTTGACACATGGTAATTAATAAGTGCTAATTAATAAGTAATTAATAAGTTGATTTATTGACAGATTATTTAGTACTCACTGACCTTATGACATAGTATCATCAGGAGACATCATGAAACCTTCAATGGGGCCTCTCTAAAGCCAAATGGTACCTACACTTCTAAGTGTTTTAGCCAATCTGTTAAAATTGTAGACATGTATTAACTTGTAGCAATTTCATTTCCAAATATGAGCAAGGGATGGTAAATACTCCTGTAAAATAACAGAGGCTCATTAAATTGTCCAGATGAGTTGGATTTGACAATAGAGTGGGTAGAAAAGAAAACCTTATAAATACAATATAAATAATGCACATGAATAGGTTACAAACTTTGAACACTTTTTTTTATGAATGGGGAAGACAAAAAAAAAAGAATTTTTGTTCTTCTTTCTCTTCTTGACATGAGTGCTTTAATGGAATTCTCTAAATCCTTTAATTCCCCTTTGGGCTTTTCTATGATTCAACTCTATTGGGAAATGTTTTTCTTATGGGAAAAAAAAGTTGTTTTTTCTCAGATCTGACTTGTGGGATGAATTCTCAGTCTTGAAATGCGCATAATACATCCACTGTTCCTAGAAGACACTGCAAGACACGTCATACCTTTTACTACCAGAGAATTCATAAGGAGCCTAGGATAGTTGCTTATTAGGGGCCAATGAAGACATATAAAAGTGAAAGTTAGATGGGAAAACATTAAACTATGCAGTTTAGAATTATTTTGAAAAGTTTCCTCTTAACTAGAAACCTAATTGAAAAAGCAGATCTTTTTTTCTTTTCCTTTTCCTTTTTCATGTTTGTGTCTGCAGAATCCTATCTGATTCAGTAGCTTAACATTATGGACCCTTCAATCCCACTTAAAGTTTCCCAAATTGCTTCCCTGTCAGCTGGCAACCCAACCACTAACATCTGAGGACTCAGCAGGTAAGAAGGGAAGATCAAACACCAGCAACACAACAACCACCTGATACATAAATGGTCACAGATGTGCAACAGAAATAAAAACAGCTACTCTGTGCTCTAGGATTTTCCCTCAAGACAAGAAATAGTTCAGTCTCCAAAAAGAACTAAAGAGGAGAGCAAGGCAGAACAGGTCTCCCAGGCTCCACATGCATATAATGTTATCATTCTCTTTCAGAGGAAAAAAACTTTCAAAGTTTTGTTTTATTATTTTTTTTTTCCTATTTGTTGGCAAGCAAATGAGATAAGGGTAAGTTTCCCCTCATTCATGTCATCGAGGAAGGTAATATATAGGGGTTTAATCATTATTTTTGTCTGTAGATTAACCTCCTCAAAGCTGTCCGGTATTTTTGCATTAATGCTTGTGGATTGAAATTTGGGAAAAGTCAACTTAAAAACTTAGATAGCCTAGAAAGGATATTATTCATATCATAAAATGATCATTTATTTTATAAAACTAAAATGAAATTTAAGAAAAGTAAAAATAAAATCATAAAGTTCTTTTTAAATAGTAATGATTGGTAACTCCCTTGAAGACAAGTTTCAGTCAAACAAATGTATGTATATATGTATGTATGTATGTATACACACATGCAGAGACACACATACTCTTTTGGCAACATTCATATTGTGTGAAATAGGAATTATATATTTTGAAATTCTATAGGGTCATGTAGTCCAACTCATTCATTTTACAAAAGAGGAAATAAAGACCCAGAGAGGATGTGATCGGTCCAGAGTCACCTAGGTAGATAAACAGAGCCAAAATCTGAATCCTGTTCCTCTGATTCTAACTGGTGATTTTCCAACAGTACCATTAGAAATAGGTTTTTGGACAGTTTACATCTTAGACTTCAATTTCCTCATCTGTAAAGGTATAATCATCTCAGAAGAAGAGATGTGTAGTGGTGGATAGTGATCCCCATTTGGGAGATACTGAGACAGCTCTCTATTGACTGGATAACTATAGAATAAGCAGTGCGATGTTGGTAAGTGCTTAACAATTGGTCTCCAAAAAACAAATAGAAAGTACTGTAAGATGTTCTTTTAAGTTTAATGGCATAATTAACGTTTTCTCTATCACTTTCTTAAGTCTAGAGAATGAACAGAACAATAAGTCAAGCTCTGATTTGTGGTGTTTGCTAATCTGTGAGGTACAAATGCTCACACTCAAAATTTAACAATTAGCTCTCTTGAGTCAGTTTGAACTAACTCCAGCATGTCCCTGCAGAGAAGTTGGTTGTCTTTCTAAGACATGAGTCTGAGATATGACATAAAACTTCCAAAGAATTATCCTAACAGATTACTTTCATCTGGGCATGTACCTGGCCACAAATGATCCAGTGAAGGTATAAATGAAACAGGTGGTATTTTGCTTACCTCTGTCCATTGAAGGCAAAGGATTCAAAAAAAGAAAGACAGGTTGCAGAATTAAACAGCCTTTTTAGAAAGATAGTGTTTGATCTGTATTTGACTTTATCAGTATCTGGGATATTTGGTGATATTGTTGTACCCAAACCCAAATACCAGGTTACTACATATCACCTGATTTGTGACCCACCATTAAGCCCCTCTTGTATTTCTGTCTTTGTCCCTGTTTTATATTTTAGCTTGAAACAGCTTTAAGGCATGTCTGGGCATTGCTCAAGGTGGAGTTTCCTGACCCCTTCTCCTCTAATTAGCATTTCATATTTTCTCCTTGAATCATTATAGTGTACAAGGCTCATTATGGTGCAAGGATCTTATCTAGGTACCATCCTGTCCTGCTCTGCTGACTAAGCATGGCGCCCCCCTCCTTTGCCCAGAATATGACACTGGCCTCCTCTGGGGAATTTCAGTCCCCCTCATCCCATGACCCTCCACCCTGCTCTGGAAAGCTGACTACAGCCCTCTACCCTGTGACCTCTACCCAGTTCTAGGCAAGACCCCCACTTCACAGAAAGGTTGTACCCTTGTACCCTTGTACCATGTTCCCCTGAGTCATAGATTTTAACCAATGGCTGTTCTTTGCTTCTGTACATCATAGCTTCTGCTAGCTCCCCTCCCTATTGCCATTTTTGTGGTTTTAGACTTTATAACCAAGATCTGTATCCCAAATATCACTACCAATTTGAGTGAACACTCTGGTAGTCGCAACCTTGATCAATAAATCCATATCTAAATTTACCTTGAACCCAGGTCTCTGCTTGCTCCTATTTTCTGCACAACAATATAAGTCCTGAAACAGGATTGTGGTTTTGGAAGGGCATATGATATTTAAAATAGAATAGGTAAGAAGGGAGGAGGATCAATAATGCTGAATTTAAAATATATATTGTATATTTTTATATACAAATAACATATATTTGTATAATATAAATATAAATAATTATTTATATATATACATATATATACACACACATACACAAATATACACACACACAGACATACACACACATATATGTGCACTTTGTAAGGATATACACTTATATAAGGAAATCCAGGAACAAGAAGAAAAGGGAGAATGGTAGAGAACATTGGTATGAAGATTACTAAGGGCAGAAACAGAAGCTATATTTTTTCTTTTCTTTTTCTTTTTCCCCCCCTTAATAGCATTTTATTTTTTCCAATTACATGTAAAGATAGTTTTCAACATTCACTTTTATAAGATTTTGAATTCCAAACTTTTTTTCTCCCTCCTTCCCTTCCCTCCCTTACTCCCTCCCCAAGCCAGCAAGCAATCTGATATAGCCTATATGTGTAGAATCATATTAAACATGTTTCCACATTAGTCATGTTGTGAAAGAGGAGTCAGAACAAAAGGGAAAAACCATGAGAAAGAAAAAAAGAGAGAGGAAATACAACGCTTTGATCTGCATTTAGATTCCATAGTTCTTTCTCTGAATCTGAGTCCCACTTTCTTCATCTACTTTTATGGCAACTCCCAACTTAAAGAAAATCAGCCTAAAGTTGAGGTTTCCGCAAGTAGAAGAAACTCAGGCCCATGAATGAGTAAGTTTTCTCTCCGTTTCCTGTCCACATGACTTACAGTATTAATGGAGTGCAAGGTCCAGGGGTGTGCTGGTAAATGTTTAACAACCAGCTGAAGCACATGGCTAAGCTTAATCTGATTTAAAAACATTTTCCCCATCACTTTCTTAAGTCAGCAAATCAGTAAAACAATAATTCAAGCACCAATTTACAGTATCTGCTGATTTCTGAGATACGAATGCTCACAATATAAATTTAACAATTGGGGGCCGTTGGAGCTGGCTTCAGCAGGCCCTTGATTTGCTCTTGATCTACTTCATACCTCAATGCCTCATTATTTCTTGGTTCCAGCTCATGTAGCTTCTAGCTTGAACCAGAAATTCTTTTTTGTTTTTTTATCCCCTTTTTCTAAATTAATTTTTAGTTTTCAGCATTCACTTCCACAAGATTTTGAGTGCCAAATTTTCTCCCCATCTCTCCCCTTCCCCCACTCCAAGATGTGCTTTCTGATTACCCCTTCCTTCACTCATCCCTCCCTTCTGTTACCGCCTCCCCCTTCTTTTATCCCCTTCCCTTCTATTTTCCTGCAGGGCAGGATAGGTTCCTATGTGCCATTGCCTCTATATTTTATTTCTCAGTTGCATGTAAAAACAATTTTTAACATTTATTTTTAAAATTTTGAGTTCCACATTCTCTCCTTCTTCCCTCCCTACCCACTCTCATTGAGAAGACAAGCAATTCAATATAGGTTAAACATATGTAGCCATGCAAAACACTTCTATAACAGGCATGTTGTGAAAGACTAACTGTATTTCCCTCCATCTTATCCCACCCTACATTTATTCTATTTTCTCCTGTGACTCTGTCCCTCCTCAAAAGTGTTTGCTTCTGATTATCCCTTCCTCTCATTTGCTCTCCCTTCTATCATCCCCCCAACTCTCTTATCCCCTTTCCCTCTACTTTCCTGTAGGGGAAGATAGATTTCCATATCCAATTGAATGTATTTTATTCTCTCTTTAAGGCAAATCTGATGAGAGTAAGATTCACTCATTCCTTCTCACCTCCACCCTCTTCCCCTCCATTGTAAAAGTATTTTCTTGCTTATTTTATGTGAGATAATTGAAACCATTCTATCTCTCCCTTTCTCCTTCTCCCAGCACATTTAGCTCCCACCCTTAAGTATTTTTAGATATTATCCCTTCATATTCAACTCACCCTGTGCCCTGTGTGTGTGTAGGTATTTATGTATGTATATATTCCTTCCAACTACCATAATACTGAGGAAGTTCTCATGAGCTACAAATATCATCTTTCCATTTAGGAATGTAAATAGTTCAATGTTAATAAATCCCTTAGGATTTTTTGTTTACCTTTTCATACTTCTCTTGATTCTTGTATTTGAAAGCCACATTTTCTGTTAAACTCCAGTCTATTCAGCAAGATTGCTTGAAAGTTCTCTCTTCAATTGAATGTCCAATTTTTCTCCCTGAAGGATTATACTCAGTTTTGATGGGTAGGTGATTATTGGTTTTAATCCTAGCTCTTTTGATCTCTGGAGTATCATATTTTGAGTCCTCCAATCCCTTGATCTGGAAGCTGCTCAATCTTCTGTTATCCTGATTGTTTTTTTTTCCACAGTATTTGAATTGTTTCTTTCTGGCTGCTTGCAATATTTTTTCTTGACCTAGGAACTCCAGAATTTGTCTATAATATTCCTAGGAGTTTTCCTTTTGGGATCTCTTTCAGAAGGTTACTTGTGGATTCTTTCAATTTCTGTTTCCTCCTCCTGTTTCTAGAATATCAGGACAGTTTTCCTTGATGATTTCTTGAAAGATGATGTCTAGCTCTTCTTTTGATCATGGCTTTCGGGTAGTCCAATAATTTTTAAATTATCTCTCCTGGATCCATTTTCCAGGTCAGTGGTTTTTCCAATGAGATATTTCACATTGTCTTCTATTTTTCCATTCTTTTGGTTCTGTTTTATAATTTCTTGATTTCTCATAGAGTCATCAGCTTCCATTTGCTCCATTCTAAGTTTGAAGGAATTATTTTCTTCACTGAGCTTTTGGACTTCCTTTTCCACTTGGCCAATTCTACTTTTTAAGGACTTCTTCTCTTTAGTTTTTTCAACTTCTTTTGTCATTTGGGTTAGTCTATTTTTAAGGTCTTATTTTCTTCAGTATTTGGAGGGGATCTCCTTTAGCAGGTTGTTGACTCATTTTTCTTGCATCACTCTCATTTCTCTTGTCAATTTTTCCTTTACTTCTCTTACTTGATTTTCAAAAATCTTTTTGAGTTTTTCCATGACCTGAGACCAATTCATATTTTCCTAGGAGGTTTTGGATGTAGTAGCTTTGACTTTGTTGTCTTTTTCTGATTGTATTTCTTGATCTTGTCACCATATTAAGATTCTATAGTATGTTTTTTTCTGCTGTTTTGCTCATGTCCCCAATTAACCACTTGATTTTTATCTCTTTGTTAACATAGGCCTCTGCTTCCAGTGAAATGTGTAATGTCCCAATTTTCAGGGGTTTTGTGCAGCTCTTGTCAGAGATACTTCTAGGCACTTATAAATTTTCAGCTCTTCCAAGTTGGTATGATCAAAGGAGACGCGTTTGCTCTTCTGGCTTGTGCTCTGATCTGTGAGTGACTACAAGCACTCTTTTTAGGAGCTCTGAGCAGTATTCCCTCTCCACTGCCTTCACAAACTCTGCCATGACAACTCTCCTTCTTGACCCAAGACCCCCATCCAAGACTCTTACCTGGATTGAAGCATGGGCAAAGCAATAGAATCCTGCCTCAGTGCCAGTAAAGAGATCCCTTCAATCCCTCTCTGATCAGCCACTTGACCTGCCAATTGTGGGCCTAGAGCACCAAAAGCAGCCACTGCTGCTGTTACTCCTGCTGCTGCTGTTGCCACTGCCCTAGGGCTAGAGTTGGACCATGCTCCTCTCTCACTCAAATCTGACAGACCTTTCCTACTGACCTTCTAAGTTGTCTTTGATATTTATGGGTTGAGAAATCTGGAAATCTCCATAGCTGCCAATGATTCATCCCCTGAGGCTTGCTCCAGCCTCATTCTGTGCCAGCCTGGTCAATGTTGGACTGTACTCTTCTCTAAGACTGGTGCAACAATACTTTCCTGTAGACCTTCCAGGTTGTTTTGGACTGGATATTTGTTTCATTCTATCATTTTATGGGTTATGGTGCTCTAGAATTTGTTTAGAGTCTTTTTTTTTTTTACAAGTATTTGGAGGAGTTTGGGGGAGAACTCAAGCAAGTCTCTGCTTTTATGCTACCATCCTGGATCCATCCTCCGGAAGCTATATATATATATATATGTATGTATATTTTTTATCAGAATATATTACAAACTATTAGGCAGAAAAAGAAAGGATATCAGGATCTTGGGAAACAGATCACAAGCTTGGGCTAAAGTCATGGTGGGAAAATTAGAATATCTACACATATTTCAAATCTCTCTTCTTGCCAAAAATACAGAACTTAATAGTTTTTTGACTTAGCTTAACTATAATTTCATCCCTGGAGAGACAGAAGAACCAAGGAAGGAGAATTCAATTCTGGATCCAATTCTCACTGAGAAAGAGGAACTATTACTGTGGGACTCAGTCTTTTCCTCTATCCCAACCCTTGCCTCCTTTAGTATTCAAAAATATCTTGGAGGCTATCATATTATACTAAATCTAAGAAAATGAAATTTGATATGGATCAATAGAAAGTCTTACATAAGTTTAAAAAATCAGCTTCATAAAGAGAAGGAAATGTTGTTGGGCAAATAATTTATCTAAAAAAAAAGAAATAAGAGTGGCTCTGGCCCTGGAGTCAGGAGGACCTGAGTTCAAATCCGGCCTCAGACACTTAACACTTACTAGCCATGTGACCTTGGGCAAGTCACTTAACCCCAATTGTCCTGCCTTCCCCCCTCCAAAAGAAAAAAATAAAGGTTTTAGTGATTGAAGATTCCGTATAAGACCATAATGTACTATGGCATGCAAGAAAGCTAATAAATCTTCAGCCATGTGAAGAAAGGACTAGGGAATGTCCAGGCTTAGAGAAATAATCTTCCTTTGCCTCAGTCAGACTGCACCTGAAGTATTATTTGTAATAATGTTCATAAATGGATAAAATAAAATATATAGGGTTACACAGAGAGCCAATTATACTGAAATACAGTTATAAGAAAAAAATGTGTTTATAGAACCCGGGCTAAGAACCTGTAGAGATGTTCTAAGTGGTGCTTTGCAGCACTGAGATTCTATGATTCTCAAAACAGCTCTGAATATAGAATCACACAAGAATCTTTCTTTTGATTTCTCTCATGCTATGGTTTTTGTTGAGCTTTTCCCTCACCAAAGCTTTCCTAAGTAAGTCATTTTATTTCTCAAGCCAGTCTGTCTCTATTTATAAGTTCATTGTATCATGTTTTTAGAGCAAAAGGGACCTTGAAATCCATGGAGGGCAGCTCCCTAATTTTATAGGTGAGAAAACAGAGGCACAGGGGATATGTGCCTTGTCCAAAGCCAAACTAATAAGTGTCAGAGGTAAGATTTGAATTCTGGTTTTCCTGACTCCAAGTATAGTGCCTATTCATTCTGAAATGTTCCCAGTATAGGTAAGAGTTATGCCATAGTCATGTCTTTCTCATCCCAAGCAGTTGCAGTAGTGAGGCTCATAGCCTCCATAAAGCCAATTCTGAGTCTAGAGGTTCGGTGGAACCATCAGTACTTCCCACAAATTGTCTCTGAACTACATGTGTCCAGCTGTGGCCATCTGGGTTCAGTCATTCAAACCATGTCAGTCTACTTCTTCAAGGCAAGCACTATCCTTCTCCCTAGTTGCTGTTATTAAAGATCATGATTTCCTAATAGAAATGGACATTTCTGATCAAAACATTCCAAAGGTGAAAAAGAAAAAAAAAAAAGCTTTAAAAACTTCCCATTGCTTATTGAATATAAAAACCAAACCAGAATCTACATTTAAGACTTTGTCCACCGACTCCCACTTTCCTTTCTAGTCATATCTTCCAGTTGCATTACGCTAAATACTTAACAAACTTTGAGCCATCAATGTGGGCCTACCTGTCTCCCAATGTTTCTTTTATTGTTACATCCTGCTGTCTCTCAGTACAGGCTCTCTTGGTATAAGTCAAAGTGTCTAATGAAGTGATAATTTAGGTTAATACAAAGTAGCATCTGTATTACTTCTATGTCAGACTTATGATTTGTTTCTCAAACTCCTTATCTATATCTTCTTTCTGTCCAAGTGGTTGGTAGCATCCTCCAGTGACAGAAATGACTCCTTACTTGACTATCACCCAAATGGGCTCCATCCCATTTATTCCATTACTTCTCTGGCTTCTGAAACTTGCAGAGGTGGGAGCTATGGATATGGAACACTGCATCTTATATAAATTTTTTAAATTTTGTTGTTGGTTAGTTTTTTTGAACTTTTTTTAAACCCATTTTAAAATGTTTATTATGAGAGAAGTTTTGATTGATTGAGGAAGAATAAAAAAGAATATAGCATAGAGGGCAAATCAGAGGTACATGTAGGGTTTGAACATAGAACTCTGAAGAAGAATATCAAATAAAGGGCATTATCAAGGAAATGTTTAAAAGGAATTAAAAATAGACTGGTACCTGGGGCATAGGAAGGTTGCCAAGAAAAAAAGCAAGAGGATTCCACTGACGCCCTCAAAATGACAGAAAGAGAGGAGAAAGGGGGAAAGAGACAGAGAGAAAGAGATAGAGATGGGAGAGAAACAGAGTCAGAGAGAGACAGAGAGAGACAGAAACAGAGTCACAAAGAGAGACAGAGAGAGGCAGAAACAGAGACACTCAGAGAGAGAGACAGAGAAAGAGGAAAACCTTCAGCACACTGGATGGACCTCTTGTGGGGAATTTTTCATAGGACATGGATTAGACTCTCACAGGATAGGCAGGAATATATGTGCTATAATCTTTATTTTTGGAGAGAACTCCTGAATCAATTAGATTACATATTCTTTTCAATATTTATTATTGAACTATAAGAGATAGCTTTATGGGAGGGGGAAGAGGAAGGAGAGAGAGAAGAATTGGTAAATGCAGATGATTAAAAAACAAAAGACATAAATAAAATTTATTTTAATTTTTTAAAAGGATCCAATTGAATGGGTCATTTATGATTTCCCAAACATGGTAATAGAGTCATCCTGTCTTTCCTTAACCTAGAGTATTGTGTGATAGTCTGTGATCTACAGCCCCACCCCTCCCTATTATGTGCAGAAAGACCTGGCAACACTGGCAGGTTGTAGAGAATTTAATGCCTCCCCTGTCCCTGATGTAATCACTTAAGAAGCTAAAGATTTAATTACTCATATACTAGTACTCTGTGTATTAGTACTATAAAATTATCCCGGGGAGAAGACTTATGTGGAGCCAAATCCCCAATTGCCTTTAATAGAATACATCATCTTTAATAATTGCATTTAGTCTTTAAGTTGGGACTATACTCTTGGCATCTATATCAGGCTATTAATATTGAGACACTTAAGAAAAACAAATATTTTGTATGAAAATAGCTGTTGTGAAAATGCCATACCAGCACAGGGTGGAGAAGTAAGAGCGAAAAACTGCTCAGGTGCATCCAAGACTGTAATTCTTTTCCATGTCACTGAGACTTCATTTTAGTAGTGTATCAACCTGGCAATTGTATTTAGGTTAATAAAGATAAATGTACATCAGCCACATCAGGGCACATACAATCACCTATTTTACTGGAAGTAAGAGGGATTCTGCCCTCTCTGAAACAGTACAGCTCCATATATTTGCTCAAGAGAAATGCTCCAAACTGCAGCTAAGGAGACTAAATCTTGGGAAAAAATGTGGAAGAGGTAAATTCACTTTTGGAGTAAGGCAAGGTTTACTCAGATTTGACTTCTCATTCTAAAAACCAGAGACATAGCCAGAGTGAATTTAGTTTGAGGGATGAGGTAGAGACTTTAGTCAACACACTTGACCCACAGATCATCCTTGGGATCACTTGGTAGCTGCACAAACCCTCTCCTGGGACTAACTATGTTTCAGAAAAGTACATATTCCATTGATGTTTCCAGAGGTCCTGTGTTGCTGAAGTGTTTCTTTTGCTCATGAGGAATGGGTTGAAAGTCGCCTGAAGAGTTCTATTTCCCAGAGAACTCTTATTCCTCCCCCAGAATATGTACCACTCTCATTCCATTGCCACAGGGGTGGGGTGAGGATTAAAAAAATGTTTTTCTTTCCAAACAGAATGAGATCTAAAGACATAAACTGCCTCCTTCGCACCTCTACATCCCCAGAGAATCCTGGCTCCTAGGAGGTCTTCTCTATAAGGATAGAAAGTAGCACTCTTTCTAGAGTGCAAAAGTTATCATTGCCTAACATGATGATGATGATAATAATAATAATAATAATAATAATAATAGTAACCCCTTGAGGCAGACAGGGTATCATTATAATTATTTTATAAATTGTAGGGGTTGGATTGGAGTATACCTCATGAGGAGCTGCGCTGGTGTCTTAGCCATTGCTACAAAACCATGTGACTCATAACTGAGGTCCTTGTTTCTTTAGGATGATATTACATCATGGTTTGTCAGTTGTTCCCCTACCCTATGGTGGCTTAAGGGTAGAAAGAACTGAATGAAAACTGTTGTTGTTTTTTTTTCCTGAGTAGAGGTGACTGCAGAAAGATCTTGAGATGAATATTTCTAATCTTAGACAAAATCTGGGGTGTTCGAGAGGCTTGGAACTCCTTGGTTTTCAATCAGTCCCAGCTGCATGCCAGGAGGTGCCTTCTATACATCTCCCACAGGGCTTCTTAAAGGAGAGCATGACCACCAGCAGAAGAATAAGGCCAATTTATGGTCAAACTTACCAGAAATCATCTTCCTTGAGGGAACTGTTTGAATTCATCAGTCTTGAAAAATATTTAATGTTTTGATATTTTATTATCAGTCTGAAGAAGAGTATAAAGTTGTTATGAATTACTGCTTCCTGTATTAATTTTTTGTCAATGTCCATGTAAGCCTTTTGTATTAAATATTTCTTTTTTTGGCAAAAGGAAATAATAGTTGTCTTATATCTGCTTTACACTGGATACTAAATACTTTTTCTACCTCCCCCTTTCCTTTTTGGGGAGACTCTAGTCATGAGCTTAACATAAGTTTTAAATGATTTTTCTCTGGACTCTGAAGATGAGGTATAAAAACATAGAATTTGAGAAAGAGGTTAACTCTTTTGTGATAGGATCACTATTTGGCAGGCTTTCTCTTTCCCACGTAGGTCATTATTTTTCTAAAAGTTAAGGAAGCAGTTCTTTGGACTTGATGGACCCAGAGGGCTAAGGTTCAAGACATGCTGGTTATATTGATGTGGCTTTCTGCTGATCTAAGCACTTTTTAAAAGTCTGCTCATGTGAGGGGGACGCTTGAGGCTTTATGAATATCCCAAAGTTAGAGGAGTAACCACATTC
The DNA here is from genome assembly GCA_028646515.1 of Pseudochirops corinnae. Taxonomy (NCBI): domain Eukaryota; kingdom Metazoa; phylum Chordata; class Mammalia; order Diprotodontia; family Pseudocheiridae; genus Pseudochirops; species Pseudochirops corinnae. The sequence goes on from JAQQSV010002052.1 coordinate 32,492, forward strand.
TGATTTGGTGACTAAATGCTTTTCCATATGCAGATGAGGATGGGTCACATCTTCCCAGACTAAGTGCTACAGAATCCTTATTGAATATCTTTTCCACGTTGGGATTTCTTTTGTTAACTGTTGAAATGAGTGTCTTAATTCATTTCATTGTTGAACCTAAATTAAAAGGGAATTGACCTGAGTCTGACCTGCCCAACATAGCTGCTTTTTAGAGATCCAGCTTTCCAAGGACTTTACATGTTAGTCCATGTCCCTGTGAATCCAGCACTGAGAGGGACCCCTTCATAGGAAAATGAGTGAAAAAGTGACCCAAAATGCCATGAGCTGAGCAATGGTTTATATTGTTATATAAACTTAAAGATTTTGAGTTTCAGAAAATTAAGTGATTTGTTCAATATCACACAGCTGCTAAGTACTACAGCAGAGACTCAAACCTAGGTCTTATAATTTTATAGAGAATATCTACTTTACCTCTTTGGTAATTGTAAATGAGCCAACATCTCCAATATATTAAGGACCGATGCTCTATGTACCTATGGATCCATTCATATTCCATAATTTATTTAGCCATCCCTTTTTTATCTTAAGGTATGTTGATTTTGTTTCTGCAGAAGGTTTTTTTTTTTAATCTAAGCAACACAATCTATTTTATATTCTATAAATGCCTATATGCCTTTTTTAGCTAAGAATAAATCTATTATTCATAGCTTTGAATGACTATATTCTGCTTTTCTTCTATTTTTTAATACCATGATTTTAAATGTTAAAGCCACATATGTATTCAGAATATATTGTAGAATAGACTGAAAGATGCTGGTTGAAACCATATTTCTGTCAGACTTCTTTTCTGGTAATTTTGATCAAATAAGGAGTTATTTCCTAAGTAATTAAAAAAAAATACTGAACACTGAGCTACTGCCTAGTTTGTTCCATTGATCTAGATGTACCTTTCTAATTTTTAGCCAATGCCAGATATTATAGATGACTGCTACTTTATAATATAGTTTGAGGCCTGAAAGTTCCATCCCCCTTTTATCCACACCTCTTTTCATTACTTCCTCTAATATTCTAGATCTTTAACATTTAAAAAATAATCTTAAATATTTTACCAACTTCTATAAAGTATACTTTTGATAATTTGATAGATAGGACATTAAAACTATAAATTAAATTTGGTTGTATTGTCGTTTTTACTGTATTGTCATTTCTCAGTCAAGATAAGTGAATATACCTCCTTATATAAAGTTACCAATTCCAGCTATGCAAGTTGTTCTTTATTTCTTTAAGGTATATTTTGCAATTAAATCTATATAAATTAGTTTGTGTGCTTTCAATGCATTGTGTATAATTCCAAATAACTACAAAAATTGATATTCTAATAATGCTTCTTAGATTTTTTTTTATTATATAGAATTATTGTATATAAGTGCTGTTAAAGTTATCAGTGAGCTCCTTAAGAAAAAATCCCCAGAACCAGGTGAATTCACAAATGAATTTTATCAAACAGTTGGAGAATAATTAATTCCAATGCTACATAAAGTATTTGGGAAAATAGGCAAAGAAAGAGTCTTATCAAATTCCTTTTATGACATGAATATGGTACAGATATCTAAATCAGGAAAGGTGAAAACAGAAAAAGAAAAGTATAAATGAATTTTCCTAAAGAATATTGGACACAAAAAATTTAAACAAAATATTCTTTTTTAAATTCAAAACATTCAGAGATTATGGCAATACATCACAAAGATCATACACTATGACCAGGTGGGATTTATGCCGGGAATGCAAAGCTGGTTCAATATTAGGAAAAGTGTCAGCATAATTGACCACATCAATAATAAAACCAAAAGAAATCATATGAATACCTCGATAGATGCAGGAAAAGCTTTTGACAAAATACAACACTCATTCCTATTAAAAACATAGGAAAGCATAGGAATAAATGAAACTTTACTTAAAATGATAAGTAGTATCTATCTAAAACCATTAAAAAGCATTATCTATAATGGGGATAAGCTAGAAGTTTTCTTAGTAAGATTAAGGGTGAAGCAAGAATGTCCACTATCATGCTATTATTTAATATTGTTTTGTTTTCTTATTATTTCTTACAAAACAAAACAACTTTATTCGAATGTTTGATTTGTTCACATTCAAAATATGAGATTTAGGTTTATATTTCCTTCCATTTATCTCTAATATATATACACATACATACACATATACATATTCATACATACATGTGTTGTGTGTGTGTGTGTATAATTTCTGATTAGGGTTCCCCCCTTACTTTGTAAATATTGTACCTTCTTTCTTCAGTTATTTTAGCTTAATTTATTCTGAGGCAAGTCTATTTCTATCAGATCTTTTTCCCTCACATTCAATTCCCCCATCCCATTTATTATCCCTTTCCTTAGTTTTAGAATTTTGTTTAACTTATTAGTTTTTTTCTTTCTTCCTATTATGTAGCTTCTTAATTCCTTTCCTTCTTTCCCCCTCTTTTAGCTAAGTAGTCACATATATTATGACTTTCTCTTTTTCACTTTTTATTATTTTTAAAAAATTCATTTTCTGTTTTTTTTCTAAAGAGTATTTCTTTCTGTCATTTTCTTCAATACTTATATTCCTTCTGTGTCTGAAAATTCTAGAATTTCATTCTTTGATTAATTGCCTTTATACATATCTTGTCTTCTTTTGGTTTGGTTTCCTCATGGAATGAAAACTTCTAAGTTTTAATTTTGAGTCATTTTTCTAAACAGTTTCTATAGTATTGGCTTGTAGTTCTTGTTCCTGGCTCCCTTGTTCTCTTGTCCCTCATCCTTAGAAATGCCACTTCCTGGATGTGATAGAGGGGATGTTGCTCCCTAAAAGTAATATTCCTATGATCCTGGTTATACATTTCATTTTTAATGTTTGCCCTACCATTGCTTCACCCACTCCCATCCCTACTTGACAAGAAATCTCCTCTCTAGGTTCATGCTTTCCTACTCTTCTGGGTGGCAATTTCTTCAGGAATTCTGGGTAAATTCCTATTCTTCTCAAGTCAGAGGACTGAATATTATATTCATTAAATCCTTACAGATTATACCCATTGTAAAGTTCCATTCTCCTTTTATAGAATATTTCTATTTTCTCATAGCAGCTTTCATTTTTACTAACTCCCCACTCCACTAAAACAAGATTTTCTCCTTTTCTATCCCTTTATTTGAATCCCTTCTTTTGCATCCTTACTTATTCTATAAGCTTAGTTCTTCCTGAAAAACTACAAGATATATTTTCCTTTTATTGTTCACCTTTGATTTGATCAATTGATTTGAATACTTCATTTCTTCCCCTCTATCTCTTTCTTCTTCATTCTCCTTATATGGATCTCTTTTATGTATTCTGTAATTTAGTTACACACACACACACACACACACACACACACACAAATTGAGTCACCTATAGGTAGGGTTTAATTTATGATAGTTCAGGCATTTTTCTCCACCCCCACATCTATTTAGTTTCTTTTACCTTTGTCTCCTTTCATACTTATGGAAATAAATCTCAATGATTTGTCAATTGTTATTTTTTTTGTTATTGTTGTTTCTGATTGCTTTTTCTTCTGCATACATTATGCAGCTCTTTTTAGAGGTTTCTGCTGGTTACAGAATAGTTTTGTATTCAAATTTCCTTTCTCTACTTCTCTACTGTATATTTGAAAATCTTTCTCCTGGACTTTTATAGTTCTGTTGTTTGTCATTAGGATTGTTTGATTTAATCACTGTCTTGGAATCTGCAGCATTTTTGTTTGTCTGTTCTATTATTATTATTATTTTGGAGATGATCTGTGGACTCTTGACATCGGATCTTTGTTTTCAATTTTGAGAAATTCTGGGTACTTATGTTGTATTATTTCTTCCATGGTGAAGTTGAGATTTTTTGACTTGCTTTCTTCTGAGAAAACTGTAATCCTCATCTTTCTCCTATACAGCCTGTCTTCAAGATCAATATGTTTTGATTATATAGAAATCATATTTTCTTTTAAGATTTGCTTTTTGCTTCACTTATATTATTTTGTCGTTTACTTATGTGTATTTACATTAGCAATCTGTCATTTATCATTGTGTCATTTACATGAGCAAATCTGTCTGTTTATTTCCTTGGTGAGACATCCCATAGATTCAATTTTTTTTTCTATTCTAATAATTACCTTTGCTGTGTAGGGCATAACTTTTGCTTTCACAGTTCTTGTTTTTTTATTCTCCAAACTTTTTGTTTTATTCTTTTGATTTTAGTTTTCAACATTCATTTCCACAAGATTTTGAGTTCCAAATTTTCTACCCATCTTTCCCCTGCCCCCACCCCAAGATGGGAAGCATACTGATTATCCTTTCCTCCAATATTTCCTCTTTTCTAACCTCTATGCTCCCCCATCTCCTTTCCCCTTACTTTCTTGTAGGGCAAGATGTATTTCTATACCTCATTACCTGTGTATCTTATTTCCTGGTTGCGTGAAGAAGCAATTTGTTAATATTTGTTTTTGAAACTTTGAGTTCCAGATTCTCTCCCTTCTTTCTCCCTTCTACCTCTTCCTCCCCCATGAAGATAAGCAATTCAACATAGATTATACATGTTATACATGTGTTGTTATGTAAAATGTTTCCATAGTAATCATATTGTGAAAAGACTAATTTTGTTCCCTCCATACTCTCCCCAAACCATTTATTCTATTTTCTCCTTTGACCCTGTCCCTTTTCAAAAGTGTTTGCTTCTGACTACACACTCCCCCAATCTGCCCTCCTTTCTATCATCTACCCCTCTTATACCTTTCCCCTATTTTCCTGTAGAGTAAGATACCCAGTTGAGTGTATATGTTATTCACTCCTTAAGCCAAATCCAATGAGAGTAAGTTTGATTCATTCCCTTTAAACCCCCTACTCTTCCCCTCCATTGTAACAACTTTCTCTTGCCTCTTTTAGGTGAGATAATTTACCCTATTCTATCTCTTCCTTTCTCTTTGTCCCAATATAGGCCCTTCTCACTTCTTAATTTTATTTTTTACATATCATCCCTTCATATTCAACTCACCCTGTGCTCTCTGTCTATGTATACATATACAGTCATATACACATATACACATAATACATACAAACATATATACATATATGCACATGCATGCAAACACCTATCTATCTGTCTATCTATCTATCTATCTATCTATCTATCTATCTATCTATCTTATTCCCTTCAACTATCCTAATACTGAAAAAAAAGTCTCATGTGTTACAAATATTGTTTTTCCATGTAGGAATGTAAACAGATCAACTCTAATAAATTCCTTATGATTTCTCTTTCCTATTTACCTTTTTGCGCTTCTCTTGATGGTTGTATTTGAAAGTCAAATTTTCTGTTCAGCTCTTGTCTTTTCATCAAAAATGCTTGAAAGTCCTCTATTTCATTGAATGTCCATATTTCCCCCTGAAGTGTAGTACTCAGTTTTACTGGGTAGGTGATTCTTGATTTTAATTCTAGCTCCTTTGACCTCGGGAATATCATATTCCAAACCCTTTGATCCCTTAATGTAGAAGCTGCTAGATCTTGTGTTATCCTAATTGTGTTTGCACAATACTTGAATTGGTTTTTTCCTGACTGCTTGTAATGATTTCTCCTTAACCTGGGAACTCTGGAATTTGGCTGTAATATTCTGAGGAGTTTTCTTTTTGGGATCTTTTTCAAGGGGCAATGAGTAGATTCTTTCAATTTCTATTTTATCCTCGTTCTAGAATATCAGGGCAGTTTTCTTTGATAATTTCTTGAAAGATGATATTTAGGCTCCATTTCTGATCTTGGCTTTCAGGGAGTCCAAAAATTTTAAAATTATCTCTGCTGGATATATTTTCCAGGTCAATCATTTTTCCAATGAGATATTTTACATTGCTATTTTTTCATTCTTTTGGATCTATTTTATAATAGCTTGATTTCTTATGAAGTCATTAGCTTCCATTTGCTCCATTCTAATTCTGAAGGAATTATTTTCTTCAGTGCACTTTTGGGCTTTCTTTTACCTTTGGTCAATTCTGTTTGTTTTTTTTTAATTCTTCTTCTCTTTATTGGCTTTGTGGATCTCTTTTGCCATTTAAGTCAGTCTATTTTTTCTTTTTTTTTTTTTTAAATTTATTTTAGTTTACATCATTCATTCCCATGAGATTTTGAGTTACAAATTTTCTCCCCATCTTTCCCCTACCCCTCCCTCAAAACAGCCATCCCCTTGTATGACCCCTCCCCCAATCTAATCTCTCCTAT